>VZTL01030322.1:7900-23729 GCA_013400535.1 Scopus umbretta
AAAAAAAAAGTGGGCTATTAGGAAACCTGTGCCCCAACAGCAAGATGCATTAAGCTGCAAGATTGCTGTAGAATATTTTCCTGGGGAAAAGGTGAAAAACTGACTGCTTAAGAAAAAGTAACTAGACGGAACAGTATCCTGGCCATTTGCACAAGTGAAACAAGCCAGTTCAGCACACCCGTTCCACATTTTCTTCTATTTACTTCCCGGAGTTTGAAATTTCATTTATAGATCCACATTTAAAAAAAAAAAACCCAAATATACAGAACTTTAATTTCAGCATGTGACTTCGATCTCATAAACTCAGCTTGGTCTCAAAGCCAACAATTATGGTTCTTTGTAAAACCAATCATATCGAAGTCTTGCATAGCTATTCATTGTCCGAACTGAATGACTGCTGCTGTTCTCCTGGCTTCTGTGGGACTTCCAATGCACACATAAAGTTCTGGTACCCTGTTTGAGTGCTGCATTGAGTTTGGACCTGAAGCAGTCGAAGTCAGTTGAAAAAGGCTCCCTTGGACAAAGCTTCTTGGGATGCCCTGGGAAAGGACTCCCTGTATTTCCCTAAGGAAGGGGAGGCTGCTCCAGGTCGCCTGCCTCTGAATCATCTTCTGATGGCTGGAGCACAAAGAGCCCTCAGGCTTGTAAAACCAAATCAAGCAGGGTTAAAGGGAGCCTTAAATTTAAGGGAAGCCTTGTTCTGTTTGAAAGCCTCAGAAGGCATTTTTGTTTGGGTGTTCAGAGGTTTCCTTTTGACTCCTGGAGGGTACTTCTCTGCAGCAGTGGAAAGGCCCTTCAGGGTATTCTGGGAGCTTTTGTTCTTTTCAAACGCATCTTGTCCCTTCACTTGTTTGTCATTCAGACAGCAGCCTCCAGGGAAATGCTGTAGAAAGCAACAGAGGATCTGCAGAGAGCAGCAAGGGAGAGCTTTCACAGGAAAACGCAGATTCATTCTGCTCTCTGCTTTTCTACGGCATCTTTGGTGCGTTTTAAAGGTTTGTCTGGAGCAACACAGGGAAATGAGCTTTTCAAAACTGTTATTCTGGCACAGATCTTTTGGAGAAGATTTTTTGGGGTGAAGAACAGAATAGTGATCTGACAGGGCTTTGGTGAAACACTGCCTGGGCAGGACAATGGTGGGGAGGAAGTGGATTTTCCCTTAATGAAAAGGGAAGCAAGCTGTGGAAGAAAAAAAAAGAGTGTGGTTGTGTCACAGGGATGATAAGATATCATGTGGAGAAGATTAACAGGGCAGGGCAATCCGTTAGGGTCAGGTCCCATGACTACTGTGGGACAGGACTCCTGAAATGTTACTGTATTACGATTTTTCTTGGTAAAATCAGTAGTGCTTCCCAAGTTGCTTGAACATCAGGGTTTTGAGGTGTCAGCTCTAGAGAGCTCTCCCTGGTCTGAGCACTTTCCCTTTGAAATTCTCAGAGCTAGCAGATGCTTGCTTCTGCAGTGTTTCATGGGTGGGTGGCTAGGAGAAAAGAAAGTTGACAGGAAACCCGTTTTCCCTCAGACTGTGTTAGAAAATAAATGCAGTCTCCTGACACACTTTTATTTCATTGGACTGATAAAAGGATAAAAAAAATAATCTTATGCTGAAAAACTTCTGACCAGATTTTGGTGAAGGACGTGAGGAAGAAGAGGTAGATAAGACCTGTGAAAGACCACTGGGCATGGCACTTGGCTGTTATCCAGCATGACATAAGATGAAATAAATAGAGAGGAGCTTCTACTGTAAGGAAGTGGGTCTGGTGCTCAGTATATTGTCTCTTGGCTGCAGACAACTGCCCGTGAGAGATTACTTCACTGGAGTCATCCAAAAGGTTTCTTTTCTGTCTGGATCTACCTCTGCAGAAAGGTTGTGCTAAGGTCAGGTTTTCTGCATCCTTGGGAAAGCTGAAACAGCCTGAGGATTATCTAGCACAGCAGTCCGCAGCCTGTGGGCAGTGGTCCCCTGGGGCTTGCTACTGTTTCTAAGGGACTGGTGAAAGATGTCTCAGAATAGAAAGGTCAGTACACAAAGCAATTTTTCAGGAGTCTGCAGCTCTGCTAGCAAACTGCAGGGAGACAAAAGTTACCACTCCAGAAATAATCATGGAATTAAAGCATGGGCTTGATTCAAGCACTGAGGCTTGTACATGTGAGCCCTGTAGCCCCAGCAAGTCTCATGTCTGAACCAGACCTAGTCACTCCTCTCCACCACATACTGGTGCCCAATCCCCCAGCAAGCAGATCTCCACATTTCTCTGTGCCTCTGGCCACTTAGCCACACAGAGGCTGAGCATTTCAATGCTCATCATTTGCCTCCTGACAGCTTTCTGTCAGGGCTCTGCAGTCACCGAGACCCCAATTTTTAAACGTCCTTTGCACACATCATCCTGACCAGACTTTCAAAAAGCTTATCTCTGTCTCCTCAGCTAGGTTTTCACCAGACCTCAGTTTGTTGGCATGGTGAACACCAAAGACGTAGCTGCCATTCTTGTGCCTTAAGCACAAGCTGAGAAGTGCTATTAACTCCAAGGATGACACCCAGAAAATCATCTTGGGCTCTTTAAAACCACAAACGTCCCACCTGCAGTCAGACTAGGGATGACAGGCTCATCAGGTACCCATACTTGGATGAGGTCTCTCTAGGGACTTCTGTGAAACTGATTAAAGTTTTGTCACTGACCTCAGTAAAAGCAAAATTAGTCTCTGCAACATCTGCTCTTGAGGAGACTAACATGTGACTATTCTGTCTGTACAACACCTATATCAGTCTTTTTGAGACCTCTGAGCGGCACTGTTATATAAATATTAAATAATAGCACTAAAAGAGAAAGGAAAGTATTATTCAAATTGGACAGTAGCAATAAAACAAGGAGTAATACATTAAAGCTGAAAAAAATTAAATTTACATTATTTAATTCTGTAACTGTGTGATTTAACTCAGTAAAGTGCTTAAGGGTCCATTTTGCATGAAAAGTGCTGTAAAAGCTGAACTTTACTGTGTCCCATTTATCTCAGGAGTTAAGAAAAGTTTTCAGAGGTAGCAAGTACAACTGAAAAATAGAAACTTTGCCTCATAGAGGAGGTGGAATTTGGACAAGGATAAGTCCGTGCATCCTCTATGTAGTGCAGGTGCACTAATGGCTATTTAAGATGGTGATCTGGGTGCAACTTCTGCCTTAGGAAGTCTCAACACATTCATTGATATAAGTGGGCATCACAGTGTGCTGGTTCTGTTTCTTTTATCCTGTGCATCCCCTCTTGGGCACATCAGAAAAAGGAGGCTCAGCCAGGCTCAGCGTTGCTCAGATCCAGCCCAGCTCTTCTTTCATTCTTCTGAGACATTCCTACATTGTGTGAAGCGTGTGTTGGCTCTCTGAGAGAAGTTTCTTTCCTATGTCATCTACAGTCACCTTGAAGAGCAATATGTGTCCTCCTTCAGTGTGGGGAGTGATTGAGAAAATATTTGGGAATTAAAAGCATCAGCACTGGTAAAACTGGAAGCTGTAGCTTAAAGTGGGTGGCAGTAGCTGTGGGGCCCATGTCTTCCAGCCAGAAATCACTGGCACAGGTAGATGTACATCCCCTCACAAACCTTACACTATTTTGCCCATTATGTAGGTAATGTATACACAGGAACTTTTACCTCACTTCATTTGGTGAAATCCAGATCTTCAGGTTTCCAAGCACTACTGGCCTTACGTGGATCAAAAAATCCTGACTTCAGAGAGGTTAGAGATAAGGCTTTTGATTATTACCATGTGTATTTTCCAGAAAGAGCACTGGGGGTGGCGGGGAAGACTACTGCTTTTTTGTCTGTGTTTGTCCAGTGCCTAGCCAGGCGAAACCCTGATCTCTCCATTTACTGCAGCTTTGAAGTGTAATGATGTAAATAGTAAATAATAATGGGTTCAGCTTGTCTCTGCCTTTCCCCTGTGTAGTTTCTGGTACTGTACTAAATTCACTTAAAATAGGAGTAAAAAATTGTTCTGTCCAGGTGCAAATGGTGCTCTGACACACAGAGTGCAGGACTATTGTCACCAAATTATTCTTCATCCCAGGTAGAAAATGGGCACTCAGAATTGTGCCTAAGGATGCCAGTCAATTTTGAAAGTTACTGACTAGCCTATCTCTTTTATAATAAACATTACCTTGTTGTTTTCAAATCAGGAATTATTTTGAAATCCTTCAGGATCCTATATGCACTTGTACTATATTATTCTGTCACTAGAGGACTCTGTGCAATCCAGCTCACAAACATCCCTGGTCTACACGTGAGACAAAGCTGAAGCTCAAATAGTGTTAGTGTTTTCTATTCCTACAGCTGTTTTTAATAGACATCTCCTTTTTAATACAGTCTGATATTTCTATATTCCCCATGCTTTCATGAAAGATAGGGAACTCACTGATTTATTAATATTCAGAAGCTAAAAATACCTCATGTTTCTGGCTTAACAGCAATACCTCTCCCTCTACGTTAAAATGTGCAGGACAAAACCACAAGCTTGCAGTATACATTTTAACTTCCATATACCAGAGGCAATATTTGCTTTCAGTATGTTGTTTCTCTAATGAGAAATTGGTAAAGTACGTAAGTGTCTTTGAACGGAGTACTACTTTAAAGAAGGCTGGAATCAATATAGTCAATACACAGTTAAAAGTAAAAAATTGCAGTTTTGGTAATGGTTAATAAGATGACACTACAATTCATGTTTGTTTTCACTTCATTATTGGCATTTGTATTTTTATTTCTTTACCATCACTAAGCTTTAAACCAAGACCAGTATCAGGATCTGCTTTTTTTAGCTGTTGTGTGGGTTCTTTTTCTTCTCAGGTCTCCCTCAATTATTGATAAAAGATCATTAAAATCTCCTGAGTAAGGTCTTATTCCTTTCTTAATAATAACAACAATAACGACAACAAAAATGACAACAATAATAGTGGGATTGAGCCCAAAATCACAACATATAAAAGACATTCCTCAAACCATGTTTTTGGACTTCCTTGTCCTACTCTTTTGTTGATCCTTTATCTGCAGGATGATTCCAGTTTGCTAAAAGCCATCAACAACTCCTTGATATATACAAAAGCCTTCATCTCTGGCTGGCAGCTGTGATGGACACAGAGCTTGCCCCCTTCTCTGCCTCTGGCACAGAGGAGCTCTACCCTGCCACAGCCTCAGCTGCTTCACATTCTGTTTGCCCCCTCTTCACTTTTCTCACATTTTTCACACTTCCCACTTTTCTTGTCTTTCCTGCCCTCTCATGCAGTGTCTTCACCTTCAGAAATCAGACAGAGAGTCAGGACATTGTTTGAGAAAGCGCGGAGATGTTGGTCTCACACAACCCGCCAAATGGCAGGGTAGCAACCCCAGCCAGCCCCACTCCAGCAGCATGTATAACATTGAAAGCTAAGTAGGTAGGGGTTAAGACTAGAGAGGTGTACCGCTAAGCTGTACCTTGCCATATCAACCCCCTCAGACCAGAGAGCAATAATCATCTTTCTAATCACAGGATATCATCTTTCATTTTAGCAAACTGCACTCGGCACCTCGGGAAATTTCCTCTGAATGAATCACAAAAAATCATTTCATTTCTAAATTACAAATTAAATGAATGATAATTAATTGAGCAAATAGCTAGCTCTATTACTGCTTGCCTTCCTGCTGCCTGTGGAGGTCCTCCACCTTAGGCTTCCTTTCTTTCCTTGCCTTGGGATCCAGCCTGTTCCCCACAACCAGCTGCAGCTTTTCTCAGTCCCTTCCCTTACTGGCCCAAATATTTTCTATTCCCTCAACTCAGCAGCAGTTTTATTCTCCTTTCTCTCCTCCCTGGCTGAAAGGAAGTGCAGTGATAAGGAAGAGTGAGGGGTCTGCAGAAATTTTTCACCAGACCATGGCCCATAAAGTTCCTACAAGAGGTTTAACAGTCATATGGCTTCCAAGAGGCTACCTAATGCCTTCTGCTAGGTGCTGAGATATGTAATCAGTTCTCCTAACTTGGTCCCTGATGCTTCTTTTGTCTCTGACACCCAAACATAGTGAGTGGTGAGGTCCTCCTTTTTGCCCAAGCTCCCAAAAACTGGACATTGCACTGGATGTTCCCACATTGTCAGAAACAGTGAGGAGCTTCTCAGAGCTGCCTGAGAGAGGCAATGGTTGACAGAGTGCAATAAGCAGAAATGGAGGTGATGGAATTGTCTGGGAGAAAGTTTGTTTCTCTTTACATGAAAGACAACATCTTAACTATGTCTTTTCAGCTGGAACTATAGGCTTCCTTTAGCCCTTGCTCACTCTTTCAATACCTTCTGGAGTCTGTGTCATTTTGAAGTTTTTGAGTTTCCAAGAAGTACATTCCCTCCGAGCTTTTCCTTCTCTCAAAATTGATTCCAAGACCTTTCAACTAACTTCATCTGAAGTTTCTAGGACAAGCTGGCTTGAGGATTAGATGCAGTTAAAAAAAACACAAAGCAACAGAAAAAAAATTTCAGGGTGCCACATTGGTGAGGTTTACATCTATTTGGAGACCCAGCCAGAGGCTGTATCAGATATTAAACCTCCAGGCGGATGCACCACCTTTGATCCCTGGCGAAAATAGTGGTGTCTTGACAATAGCAAATAGTGAAAATAACAAGGAAAAAAAGCTAGTTTATTTTATTTTCATCAGAGTAGTTATGGACAGAATCTATTCTGAGGAAGGAGAAATATAATTCAGAGGCTGGTGTTAATTCCAAGTGAGCACATAAATCCAGTTTGGGATTTTCTACTTCACATGGCACTTTTCTCCTGAGATTAGATATTGGTAAATCTTGAACTGGAGCTTTGTATCCAGCTCAGACAGATTTTTGCAGAAATGTAATTGAAGCCAGAACACAGATACCCATGTGGCAAAGGAGAGAGCTAGAGTTATAAATATAAAAAATAGAAAAGGAACTAACTGATGAAGAAAACGGAGTATTATGGGATGCTGGAATCACACAAATGCACTAAGTGATGGAACATGCCCCCTGCTCTCGGAATTAGCCGCTTCATTAGTAACGGCTCTGCTCAGTCAGGGAGGTTAATTAAAGTCTGCAGCCAGGCGTGTACAGAGAGAGCAGCCACTGCATGGGGAGGCTGCTGCTGCTCCGTGTAGGCTAGCAAAAGAGATTCTGTCTTCTTTCACTTCCATGTCTGGAGCAGACATGTTTATATACCTCCACTGAGGAGCTGGCAACCAGTTTCTGTACCATCTGCCTCATCACTGAAGGCATGTGCCGTGCCATGCATTCTGCCACAGAGGGAGTATCACTGATGCAAGGGTGCATGCAATGTAAGGATGAAGTCTTGTGTGTGGTGGCAAGCCCATAAAAGTACATGATATATGTTTCAATTTTCCAGGTGGACAAATATGGCCAATTGCAATGTTGATGAAACTCCCCCAATTTCAGTACTGTTACACTAAGGGAGAATTTAGCCCAGAATATCTGCATTCTGGGAAGATAGGGTCAAATAAGGCTCTATTGCTCACAATAAAAATTGATTGTGTTCATACCACCAGCTTTGCAAAAGGAAAGAATCCAGAAGGAATAAACCATCCAGAGCCAGAGGAAGCAGTAGGGCAGGACTGGATTTCCCAGGAGTTAGCAAGTGGCTTGTAAAATTGTGCTCAGAATTAGTGACACTGAGATTTAACTACAGATGGAGGATATGGACTGCTTATTTCTGGTTGCTCAGCTTCAGGCCAGTGCTTGTCATGGGCATACATGGGCCCACATAGACAAACAGCAAAGTTTGATTGAAAATCTTGATTCTAGATTACTTGGAGATCAATACAATAGTTGTCCCAGCCTTTCCACTCTCTACCTCACCATGGGTCAGCAGAGGACCAGCAGCAGGTGGGAGAACTTAACGTTTCAAGTGAATGCTATGATTTTTAGCCACTGTGTTACCTAGGCTACTCTGAGTCTCAGAACCAAAGGAGTCTCCAGCTAAACAGAGTGGAAAAAACAGCAAAAATTCTTCAAGATTATAAAACAACCTCAAAAGAACTAAGCTGACTTATGGCAGGATTTGTAAAAATAAATAAATAATGTCTTCAGGGCTTTCAAGCTTTGCCATACTTCGCTTGAGTGCTTCGGTAGAGCTCAACTGTGAGGGAATTAAAAAAAAACAAATCCCAAGCCAGCAACCTCCAATTTCTCAAGGGATTGCTCTGAAGCTGTCAGTGCTGTGCTGCACTTGGCAGTGTGGCATGAGTCTGGTTTGCTGACTGTTCCATCATGCTTAGAGGTTCGCTCAGCAACAGAGAGGAGCCAGATGCCTTTTCTTTCCTGAAGCCTTCCTGAGTATGGAGTCTGTGCAGGCAGAGAAGTGCCACCTGCACCCTTGGGGAGCCCGAAGGCAGCCATGGAGTCCTTGCTTGGCCTGGGCCCAGCTGTCACTACTGCAGGGTAAAAGGGGATAAATTGATAATGAAAAAAAGGAGGTGAATTTATATCTTGGGTAAATAAATAGAAAAGCAAGGTTAGTATGGAGGGGAGACCTTTCAAAAGGGCAGAGGAGGTAGACGCGGACAGTTTCTGTTTCAGCCATCCTACGCATGACTTGGAGTCCTGAATCACTGAGCCAGTGGTGGGCTCACACCAACGTTCAGTTTTTCTCACTCTTTTCCATTTCCGCTGATGGCCTCTTTCAATCTTCAGACCAGCAATGAGATGAAGGACTGGGCAAAACAACACAGCAGCAGTGCTGGATGAATCCAGCAAGTACTTTCTATTGAACGCCTGTTTCCCCCACCCTCCCCTTGTCTGTGTTTAAGATCCTTTCGGTGTTTGCTTTCCAGAAACATTTTAGCAAGGCAGCTTTGCCAGAATGAATGCTCATGAAAAATGAATGTTGAGACTGAATCTGCAAATATTCACTGAGAGTAAATTTCTCATTGTTCAAGCAATTGTAAAATTCATAATTTGCCCTGTATTTTGTTATATAAATTATACAATCAGGGCACAGTAACAATATGAAGTGAATTATGTATCTAACCAACATTGCATGCATTCCAAATATCCTCAACAAATTGCTGGTGAATAATCTACAGGCTAAGAATTATTTGCTAGCAAAATGCATGAATCATTTCAAATAACAAATACATTTGAGGAAATCCTCATCTATTCCCAGACAATCTGTAAATAGAAAGAGAGTAAAAAAGAAAACAGTGATCCATTGCACTTAACTCATTCAACCCAACTCTGTAATTGACCATTCATTTGATTAAAAAGCCATCAAGGACAGGCTCTTGAGAATGGAGTACCTGGTGCAAATATCAGACTGTGACAAAATCAGAGGCTTCATTTGGGCAATCACATGGAGAGCAACACACCAGAAAGTAATTTTGGTGTGGAAAGCTTGCTATAGGGAGAGAATCAAAGATCTTAGCAAAGATCTGCAAGGCTTCCTCAAGTTCTGCCTCCTTCATGGGGGAAGCAAGACACTATTCTGTAGAAACCTGTGCAAATAGTGGCCTTTGGCATCCCACCTAGGCCTAGGTATTTGAGCTTTCATCTTCACTGAGCCAGGCAGCTATTGTTTGAATCTCTAGCTGGCATACTTGTTAAAGTCCTTGGTGACTCAACACTCAGCTAAGGGGACAGGAGGTCTGAGTTCTGTCCCTCTCTGCTTTGAAACATGTAAATCATTTTACCACTTGGTACTGTTTTTCTAATGGCCCTCTTGCCCCATTGTTTGTGGCATAAATTGGAATTCATTTGGCCTAAGGGCTGTCTCCTCCTGAGGTGAAAAATGACACACACCAGGGGTGATTCTCGCCTGAGCATCCTGAGACCGAGGCACAGAAACCAAGCTTCTTGTTTAGGTTGTTACAGGTAATGGACAGAGGCATTTCCAGAACAAGACTCATCCCACCTTTCTGAAGTATGTTTCCTAGAATGGCCTAGTTTGCTGTTGTCTTTTACGCTGTAGAGCATAAAACCCTGTCAACCAGCTCAGCATAAGTGTTTTACTTTCAGATGGCTAAAACCAGAGAGATTAATCCCTTTCCCCAGATCCATACAGCGCCTTGCACAAAGCAGCCCAGAGCTGCACTGAGACCTGTAGATGTTAGTGTGGTACAGATGATAACCAATGAGAGAAAACTTAATTAAAAATTGACCATGGGGAGACTGTCTTCTTTTTTAGGTATTCAAGCCTTTTAATTTGAAGAACAAAATGATTGAATCTTCCCATCACATCAGTAAGGTAGATAATCACCCTTAAAATTTCTTCTAGCATGAAAATTCAGGCAGAGAGGGACAGAAAGTGCAACAATAGAAACACAAACTCTAATGCTGCCTTCACATCCCAACAGGCATACTGTTAGCAAGGCTACAATAAGACTGGATAATAAAATAAGGTAGACAAATGGCTTGTAAGAGGAAGAAAACCCCTTGAAGTAAGTCTGAATATGTATTCAAAAGTGTTGTTCCACAAGAAAGGAAAGGAAAGGTGGTTTTGTGCTATTATGCTCACAGGCCAGTGACTTTTGAAGTAACTCAGAAAACCCGCAACAAGGTGTGGTTACTTGATTCCTATTCCTCTGTCTGCATGAGAAGCACAGAAGTCCTTTCCTGCACAAACACTGCGGCTCCTCCCTGAAATGAGCTCATTGCAGGTGCCCTTATGCAATCCTAAAAGAAGTGCGGAGGTGCTCTGCTTTCTGGGTCTTCCTGGCAGAATCCACTGCAAAGCAGGGTTGCCTTCCAAGGGAGATGGAGATACCCAAGTCAGCACTAGACTTTGCTCTCAGTGTCCAAGTGTCCATGGCCGCTTTCCAAACCCTCATTGGCAGCTGTGGCCTGCTGCCAGATTTGGAACCTTTATGCAAGTGAGCTCACTATTAGTCAGCCACTTCGAGCTTGAGCTGCTCTTTCCTTCCCTTAAAGGACAGTCCCACATTTCATGTCCACAGTGCAAAATTATATCTGACATGTAATTTAAAATCCAAGATGCCTTGATAGAAAGCCTTACTCAAGTAAATGGGATCAAACAGCAGGGCATTTCATTTGACAGAATGGATATTTCTAGTTTTAATATTACATTAACTTTTCCTCTCCGTGCCTTGCATGGATTTTTCATTCTTAGGCAGCAGTGCCTGGCTGCTAACCAGAGTCATAAGTCTGACAGGGGGTTCTCCAGGATTTCAACAATTACCTCAGGGTCAGAGAGGGTTCCTAGATAGGTGCCATCAACTCCATGGTATTGTCCTTACCTTCCTTCACTTGTGGCCAGTGAGAAACTTCACAAGCCCACAGCACAGCTGTAAGAGTTGCATGTTTTACCTACCAAACCCAGCCCGCTCCAGAGACCTCAGCATTCCTCTTTGAGAGATCTGAGTGACCTCATCTCTCAGAGGTGATGTAGGATTAAATTGCTGATAACCACAGCAGCTTAGCAAGCTGCTGCCGTCCAACTAATACATCTTTGCAAGAGGCCTGCAATACCACCTCACCTGTGGGCCCTGGTAACACATTTGCAGTTTGTGAATCAGAGCTGGCTTGTGTCTTCCTAGTTCAGCATACAGAGGAAAGTCAGTGTCTGCCTATACCATAGTCTAGACAAAACCTCACTCCCTTGTTTTCCCTTGCGACACCTGAGAATTTTGTAGTCACAAGGAGAGTGACTAGTAGAAACTTGTGGAGTGAGTGTTAGCATCACATGCTAGCAAATGTGAGGTTTTATGCTTGCCAGAAGGTGATTAGCTATAATATGAATAATACAATACCTATCCTAGACACCCTGGATGAAAACTCTGAGTAATCACTCCTGCATGATGAAGTAAAGTGCTCTAGCTAAATGCTTGAGTGCTACATAACAACAGATTTTAATTAAAGTAACCAAATATATCTTTAATGTTGATTAAATGAACTGTAGATTTGAGAATTCTGTAACATTTTAGACATCAGATAAAGATTTATCTTTGGTCAGAGACAAAGCATGGAAAATTTAGCATGACAAGTGAATTTCAGGAACAAAATCACAGCTGAAACCAGGAGGGGTTTATGGAAACTGCGGCAGAAAATTTAGAAGCCCCACTGAGCAGGAGCACCAGAGCACCTCTATTAAAGGAACAGACTCCGAGAGTCTGGGTAAATACCCCCTACACTGCCAACGCTGTGGTACTTGACACTGCCAGGAGGGAGAAGGAGGACCTTCATTTTAATAAAAAACCAGCTCAAACAGAGATGTATTGACATGCATCAGATAACAGCTAGCCAGCACTGTCTCAGATCCCTTAACAAGATTAATTGTAATATTTTAACCATGTATCAGTCGTTGGTTTTCTGTCTATCAGGCCTTGTTGCTGTATTTCAATATCTGAAATGATACTGAGTGTTTTCCATAGGACTTTGTTATTCTTGACAAAGAGTAATGTCAAGAAAAATGCCTTCTGACTGTTTCTACCAAAAGAGGGAAAGAGAACAAAAGAATCAACACTTGCACATGTTGTCTGTGGCTTTGTGGATGAAATTCATGCTCCAAGTGGGTTGTAAAATGTGAAAACCCTTCCTCATCTGTAAAAAATCCACATGACCTCTCTGTCTTGACAGCAACTCACCAACTGATCTGAAATGATATCACTTAAAATGATCACAATACGTTTTTTTCCCTGCCTGCACAGAGCTCATCCACCAGGTCCTGTCTGCTCTTGCATCCATCTTGAAGAGCTTCGTCTGCAGTGACATTTACATTGAATCAAGTTTACTTGAGCATAACTCAAATTTCTCTTATGTGTCCTTGCATATTTTCCCTTTGCACACTTGGACTGTCTGCTTCATATGGAGGCTGCTTTCTCTGTGATTCAAAACTCCAAGCCAGTGCTGTGGAGATGGTTAGGCTCAATTTTAAGTAACTGTGTTAGGTATCTGAGCAGTAAAACATGTATTTCAGCCACCAGACATTACTCAGGGTTCTGGATATTCCTGGGTTGCTTATGGCGAAGCCTGTGTTAGTGTGGTTGGCTTGCTAACTGTACCCAACCAGCTAGTTTGTTTAGTGCTTCTGCATTGTCCATTCATGTTTTAAATGTATCTGGCATACCACAAATCCTACAGAAAACACATATTTAATCCAGATTAGTAAATTGTACCATGTCTAATATCTTTGAATCATTAAATGGATTTTTAAATGAAAAAAAAAAAGCATTAATAATCCTTACTCCTTCAAAATCATTGAGGGGAATTGGTCTCTACAGCAAAAACAGCAGCTGATCTGATGTCTAGCATTACTCCAATTTGGTTTTTACTACCATTTCTTTCTCCTTTCAGCTATGCAGCAGTTCATTTTTATCCCTTAAGGTTTCCTGTGAAGGGAAGTCCCCTTGAAAATTTATGTCCCCACTGATTTTGAAGAAAATGGGCTGTAATTAAGCAAAGTTGCATTGGTTACAAAGTTGTCATTTGCAAAACACCAAATACATAATAGCAGGAGAAATGCATCATTAAGGACATAAATCTTCTTTTCTACCTACCTAATAAATAAATACATTATTCTTATCAGGTAAGAAGTACAACGCACTTCATCATAGCTCCACAAATGTAACCCCCCACCTGTTCTTTCAACAGCAGCATTACAATGAAGTACAAAGCTTTCCTTAAAAACAAAGAAAAAGTCTGGACTCAGATTCCTACATTGGCGTAAATCAGTATAGTTCTTTTGGCTTCAGAGATTCTGAGTCGTTTCACATTAGTTGAGGATGTGACACATAATATGGGAACATTTTTAGTCCAATCCATAATTCTCCTTCCTCTTTGGAGCTATTATTCTCCTTTGACTCCAACATGTTGTGAGCTGGTAGGATCCTATTTCTAAATCAAAACTGGTGCCTTCTTAAAGATGTGTTCTAGCTAAAACACAAATTAATTCAGGGCGGTATTAGGCAGTTGATCGGACTTCATCATCTTACTTGTTCCTTTTCACCTTGCAATAAGTGGGTTATTATTTTTTTGAATCTATTTATTTATTTTATTTTTTTGACCTATTTGAAGAGCTCAAAAGCAACAGAATTTTGGTCTTCCCCAAGGCTTATGCGACCCAGCAAGTCTTTCATCCCATTAATACCAACAGGTTTGGCTGAGGCCCTTCTTTTGGCAGGGTGATCCAGTCTGGCAAAGCTGATCGACCCTTACCAACTGTGGGGTCTGCACTGCAGTTGTGGGACCCTCCTGATGGAAAAGCCAGCACAGTGGTAGCAACAGCAATGACTTGCAGAAGCTTAGAGCCAGGAGGAGACTGGTACCATGAAAGCAGAAGGACCAGGGATCAGGTTAAGGCTTGGTTTATTAGGCGATTTACCAGGACAGAAAGAAGTATCCATGTTTTCAGACCATGTTTGCTTCCTGAAAAGCTTCCCCAGCCATTCTAGGGAAAAGATGATCAGAGAGAGTAGCTGTGGTTAAGAGGCTGCAGGTTGAACCAGACTGTCACAGTGTGTAAAGGTATTTTCCTGTGGGGATTTTTGTGGGATGTTCTTCAAGGCTGTCTTTCCTCCTTCCTGGTGTCCCTAGGTCTTAGTGACACTCATTCTACCACTTTTTGCTTGCTCCACTTCTGCACTAGGGGCCATGTCTGCACTAGTAATCCATGACTGATCTCCTTTCTGAAATCAGGAGTGGTATGACTTGCATTCTGAGCCACAGCACGGAGCCAGTCAGACTGACCCAACAATTTGTTCTTATTTACTGCTGCTTGCAATCTTTGCATCCTTCCTCTCCTCTGGCTCTGTGAAAACATATTTTGGATGTGGCATTCCAGGACATGGTTTAGTAGACATTGTGTTTTGGGTTGATGGTTGGACTAGATGATCTCAGAGGTCTTTTCCAACCTTAATAATTCTATGATTCTATGATTCCCATTGTGCAGCAGTCAGTCCTAAACCCAGATGGATATATTTCTGCTAATTCTGTGGTTTCCACAATAGGAGGCAGGTATTGTTCATACTTGACAAAGACTGGGCGCAGTGCGCTCTGTCTAGCTTGCTGGCTTCTGAGACCTCTGCTGACTGAGGATGTGACCCTGACCAGATGAGCAAGTGGTTACATGACCACAAAAGAAACAACATTTCCAAAATGCAGTTGATCTCCATAATAAGTTCCCCAGAGATTTCATGGATGTGCACCCCAGCTTCCCTGTGGTATACACAAATTGCTCAGTGGAGAACTCTTTGGACACAAATAATAAAGTATGTTCTCAGTCCCAGGTAGCTCACAGCTAAGGAATGCACATAACAAATTACAGCCAGTGAAAAAGCATGAAGAGATTTTTAAAAAAATCAGTGACTATAATTTTTAATCTCAGTAATAGACAATTACTATATCTTTTAAATCCAACATCATGAAATTTAGTTACTGAGTAGTCTGAGCCAGAACTCCTAATTAAGACAGAATTTTAATATACAGCAGTTAATCTATCAATATTAGAGGAAAGATCCTGAGAGGCATAGTCTAAGACATGAACATCTTGCCTTCTTCCATGCCAGGATGCTGCTCTCTGAACCAGTCAAAGGAGCCCTGTTAGAAAGATTTTGGGGTGACACAGGGCAGCACAAGGCTTTTAACAGATGTCCTCATGGATTCAAAGATTATTTGAAAGACTTGGATTTCAGTTACCGATTAGCTTCTCCTGAAGGATGTGTTAGGCAGAGGGCTTTGATTAAGATCATCTCAGCAAAATCTCACCCGTAGAGCAAATAAACAAAAAATTGAAACTATGCTCTGGACCCATAAACACTGGCTAGGTTTCAGCTGATGACCTCTAACTAAATCTGCATGCAGCCTGGAAATGAACCTAGCCCATCTTACCCTT
>VZTL01030329.1:0-19538 GCA_013400535.1 Scopus umbretta
CTTGATTGCTGACAGGGGCTAAATCACACCACCTTCATTACGGGATTACCTAAACTAAAACTTGGTCTTGTTAATACTGGTTGATATATGGAAGAATTTCCCAAAGCCAGGAAAATCCTAGACTGTTACTGGAGTAAAATAGGAGAATTTAGTTAATCATCCTTTTCCAAACTGAGTATACCTAACAGTTTAGATTTTACTTTAATATTTTTAGGTTGTTTTTTAATTAAATAACATGTAAAAGCAACTTCATCTGTCATATAGAGAGAACTTGAAAGGTCTCATTCTACTAGAAGCTTTCTAGAGAGACAGAAGCAGGCAGTGCCCAAAAATAAACATTTTATTTTTTTTTTGTCTGGTTATGATTCAGTGCTGCTGATGCTCTGGTCAACTTCATGAGGAATTCTCTTTACCTGAATTATTTTCTAGCTACGCTGGACAGAGTCACAGAGGGAGTATCACAGTATCATGCTTTGCTAAGTCAGCTTAAATTGATAATATAGACAAAGAAGGAAAATGCAGAGTTAAAAGATGAAAGTCATTAATTCACTCCATGTTATTAAGTGAACAGTGTAAGAGTGGAATTGTGCATACACGGCAGTAAGGATTTCACATATTTTCCCTGGTTATTAATGATTCATTGCTGTCATTATTAACCTGCTGTGTTAATATATGAAAGCCGTTTCACCTCCCCATGAGTCTCTTATGTTCTTGGCTTTACCTTATGTTTATCTTACCTGGCAAAACTGTAAGCAGCATGGGAATCACCTCTCAGTCCTTGTCCACAGGCAGACTGCACAGGTGTAACTATTTCAGTTAGGGGTAAAATATGCATATATAATTCTTTTCTTACAGGATTAAGATAGATTGGTGTAAGCATTTTTATGCTCATTTAATTTTTTTCATGCCATGCATCTCATAGGGCTTATGTTGTTCAGTTTAAACTACACAACTGGTGCATGTATATTAAGGTTTTCTATGTTCTGTATGGTATTTAGTGCACTGGGGACTTCTTCAATGCAGCTGCAAAGCAGCTAACAATACTTATTATTTGGAATAAAAGCAACTGTTAAGCACTTTGTACATTTCTAATACTTCACGAAAAGTAGAGACCCATGTTCCCTACACCAAATGGCAATTTATCCGTAGCCACAAAGAGTATTAGTCTTAACCATGCACATCTATAGCATCAGTTTTACAGAGCTATTTTAATGCATGGTTCCTCTACTATAGAATTGTAATGGAGGTTTACATGAAATAAAAAAATAATTCCTCCTAGAAGTTTATAAGAGTTGACTGTTCCATTGGAGCCATTATGGTTTATCGTGTATTTAAGGCCTTCTAAAATATGAATTATTGATAGACTCCAAGGACCAATATTTCTTTATAATTTATAAATATTTTTTTGCTGAGTTTCAGAATGGATATTACTGACCTCATATAACCAGTAATGGCTCCAAGCGATCTATTATGCAATAGAATAAGACATTTTAAAAATCCTATCTCCTATTTGATGTCCTGGAAGCATAATTACGTGCTATTAAAATCCAGGGAAGGGGATAACTTTGGTTATGAACCAATTATACTTGCAACCTGCCTTGTTTTCAATGCACAAAAATAGTCTCAAATTTAGCTGCTTAACAATAATTTCAGGCATTTCCACTATCAGTATATTCACTGATACTTCCATATCTTGCAAATGCCTCAGAATCTGCTTTTTCATTTTGAACTCATTGAACACAGTACTTGTTCTTCTTATATTTCCTATTATGTTAGTGTCTGTGACATCAAAGTGCAAATTGTGAGCAAAAGGGTAGTTAAAATAGCATGAGAGTGGCTCGAAATTTGAGGGTGGGTGTTGTGACATGCAGTCTGCATATTACACTAGGTCAGGAGCCTCTCTGTTCAGATGTTCTTTTAATTTTTTTTGTGGTTGAGACTGATTGCTTAGGTTGTCTCTCTATGCTACTGAGTTAAATTATGTTTTAAAAATGCAACTAGTAGTTCATATGCTATAGGCTAAAAACCCATCTCCTTTCTAATTTGTGCCTACTCATCCTAACAAACCTTTTTTCTCCGTGTGAAGTAATGTTAATAAAGTGAAACTTCTCAATAAACTTCTGAAATGTAGACTTGAATATGCCTATTTCTTTTAACTCCATGTGCTGTACATCACATTTCTTCCTACAGGAAGCTAGGCTCAGTGTGAGGTTTTCATATATTTTTTGCTTTTCATGGTTGTAATATAAAATAAATACTAGGCATATTTGTTGCTAGAGCTATGTAAGTGAAAAAAGGGTCTGGCATGACTTTAATGTGGTGACAAATAGAACAGGCTCATTGATTTATTTAAGAGATTAAACATTTTGAGGAGCTTTGATGCTGGGCACCATTTCCTTAATACCAAGACAACATGGTATTTATAACAACAATAAAATCTGAAATGTGTTTTTATTCTTTTTCAGATTCAGGGGAAAACTTTAGACCATTATGACAGAATCCAAAAAAGTCTATTAAATATCACACCTACCATGCAGGTTGTTTAAATTATAAAATAGATCTGTGCAGATGGATTTTCAGTAGTATTTATAATAATTTATAAAACAGTAGAATTTCTATTAAGGAAAAAATGAAATGGAATAATTGGTGTGTCCAAGCTATAAATCTCAGGTTAAAACAGCTGGAGTAGGTCTCAGCTGAATGCATGTACTCCCCTTTGTTTAGCTAATAAGCCAGGTAGTTAAATAAATGCTACCACTTAGTGAGACAATTATGTAAAAAATACAGGGACCAGATTCTCACTCAGAATAGGCAGTATGTAATTCTAGTACAACTTTTATGATTTTCTTCTGACTTCTTATTGAGGTTAGTACTATATAATATGAACAGATGTGTCATCATTAACCCTTAATAATATCGTCTTCTTTAAAGAAAACATTCAGATTATAAATTATGCTTCCTACCCTTATTCTTCATTTTGAGATTTTGAGTAATTGTGCATTCATGATCTAAAGAAGACCAGATGCTTCATATTCCTTATTATTCCAAAATTTAAAGTAGGTGTCACCTGCAATATAAAACAAGAAAATCTTGCAGCATTATCTTCTTGGCATTTTAAAATCTAAAGTGTGACAAACTCAGGAACTAAAATTTCTGAGTGTGTGTTTATGCAGTGTGTGAAGGAAACAAATCTTTTCCCAGCCCCTGTTCTACTGAAAAGCTCTAAATATCTGTCCTTTTTAAGCAGTAAAAATTGCCCTAGAAGGCTCTTTTCAAGCACTTAAGAGTATGAGACATCTTAAATTAAATTCTTTCAGGTTCTAATGTGGAAATGCTTCTTGAAGAACATTGTTTGAAGTAAAGGCTTTATTTCTCAGTCATCAGGTTTTTGGGGATGAACTCAGCAGCTTTCAGCTGATTTGACTGGAAATCTAGCTGCTGGCACAGTTTACATATTTCTGTGACTTTTCACTTATGCAAGTTAGTTATACAGGGAAGAAGCGATTCTGAGATTGTAGAAGAGGTCCAGGGGAAGAAACAGAAAAAAAGACTTTTGAGATTTATTTGTTTACTTGTTTAAGTAGGGCTGTACAGGATGTCACTTGTAGTAGAGAAGTGAATAATAAAAATAGTAAATAAAATGAATAATAAATGTTACAAAACATTTGGCAGCAAAAGAGTCAAGAAAATCATTCTGACAGTGAATCAGAGCATCCAGAGGTCATGTCCTTGGTTTTAATTTCACAGAAAATAATGAAATGCACAAGTACTGTAAAAATAAATAGCTTGCCCGTGAAAATGAATAGAAGAGCCACTACTAATTGAAACACAATTGTGAAAGGAAGGTGAAGTTAATAAACTGAGCACTGTTACTTCTTGCATTCATTATCAATGGTGTTTCAAATCTAATAAATAATTAAAAAGAGAGAAGCATGATCTAATGGGAAAGAAGTTTTACTATTTTTAGCTTTTAACAATACATAATAATAAGGATATTTGCTTGTCAGGATTTTACTTTCTTTAAGGTAGGATCTTCATGGCCTGGGTTCCTAGCAGTATGTTTCTGCAAACTTGGGCAGTTACCAAATGTTCAGAAGGTGTAAATCAGCAGATCTTTGTTAAAGTCAATGGCAGTGCAGAAAAACTGGTATATTTTGCAGGTTTGCGTTACTTTCACAGTATAAAAAGTCTGTATACATTGATGTTTAAAGGATCCAGTAAACCAAGTTTACAGCCACACAGATGAAGTAATGGCATGTCAGCCAAAAACTTGCTTGGGAATAAAGCTTAATAATTTTTAGGCAGATAGCTAACATCTCTGCCCAAATGAAATTAACCATGTAAAATAAGAAGTGAAAAGTCTTTATTCTATGTTTTGTCAACTTGCCAGCATTTTTGTTTTGGAGAGAAAGCAAGTAAGTGGCTAAATGAGTGTGCATAAACCCTCTAATTCTGACATAGCTGTGTGCAGTTGGGAACTATTTTAAACTGTTTTTACCTTTTTGTCACTAATGATTGATGCAGTCATGACCAATGTTCAGTCAGTCAGTTATCTGTAGAACATCATGTAACTAACAAAAAATCACAGTCTTGTGGTTCTGATCAACTATTTTATAGGTAATCAAAGAAGTATCATAGCTTTCATACTGAACTTGATATATCAGTTTCAGTGATTCGGGGATAAAACTGGGTTTTTGAGCACATATGACCAGATATGCAGCTTAATAACTTTTTTTTTTTTTATTTAATGATTTTTTTAGTTCTAATTTAAAATTGTGAGTGTTTAGTGTTGACAGTTATTTAGTCAAAACACATCCCAGCAACTTTAATTAGCTGCCTTCCTACTCTTCTTTCATGATTGGTACATGCTATATACATATTTCTCAGGGAATAGCATTCATTTCAAATTGTAAGTTGGGGGAAGGTTTTGCCATTTAAGGTCTAACTTCTTCATTTCTTAGAGAGTTCTTTCTCTCATTTTTTTTCTACACAGTGACAGTTTGAATAAACTGGGATTCTCAGACTGTCAGTCCCCATATTTATTTATTTCAACTGAAATTTTGTAATGTTGCTGGAGAACCTTCGTCACTGTAATATACTTTTCTGCAATCTGATCACACCTGCTTCCTTCAAGTCATATTATAGGGTCTATTTATTTGTTTAAGCTCTTATCTTTTGGGTAGGCCAAAAATTTGGTTTTGCTGACTCAAATCAGACTGTGCAGAAGGACTGTCCCAAAAAAAAGGATCAAGGAACACTTAAAGGTCTCTAGACCCTAGATTGAGAACAGAGGAGATAAAGATGATATTAATACAACTGTATTAACAAACAATCCTCTTTTCAAAAAATTGAGTAAAATTTTTACCCCGTTTCCTTTTTTTTTTGTCAGGCAGGTCTACATGGTCAATGCATTCTCTAGTGCTCCAGTTTGTTTTGGACAGGCTAATTTTAGCCCAGGCTCTAAGGCAAAGAAATCTTAACCTGGTGTTAGCAACCTGCTAAAGGTAAGAACACCCAAGTTAAGCCAGGGCCAGATTTCATGGGCAGCGGAGAATCCACGTGGTGCTACATCCCACCAGACAGACAGAAAGGCTACTTGCCTCCTGAGACTTTTTGAAATACCAGCAGGACCAACATCTAACCCAGAGAAAATAGTGAGACAATCTTAGCACCAATCTAGCTCACTTCCTTTCCACAGGGTTGTGAAGTGTTTTTTTTTTTTTAGAAGCATGCAGTATAAAAAATCATCTATTGTGTTTAGGAAATAAGAATCCATAATCTATAAGAGGATTTTTGGATGTAACTGTCTAGAATCCTGTTTTATATATTTCTATGCTGCCCATCTTCATATACTTTCTTCAGAAGTCAAAAGACAACAATACATAACTGAACAAGTCCAAGCACCATTCAGGGCACTTAATGCATAGACAGAAATAAAGCAAGTGGAAGAAAAAGGAACAGCTAAAGGAAAAGAAAATTCCACTGGTGAAGTAGAAAAACTTTACACTGACATTAATTTTCTGGTTTTCAATGTTTTATTTAACTGCCATTAATTGGCAGATATCACTTCTGGCTGCCATACTGAAGTCAATGCATTTAAAACTGTGCTGACCAGCACTGAAATTAGATGAGGTCCTTTAAACTGACCAGAACATCACTGATTCCAGCCACAAAGGATATGCTTTATTTGGGCAGTAGGAAGAAATTCTCTTTTTCTTGACAGCTGAAGAAATTTTTCTATCAGAATATCATTCTGATTTGAACACGCAAAATAGAGTTAAATGTCCAAGCAGTAAAGAAATTTCCCTTTAACCACACTAACCCTTCCAAGCAGAAGGAAGCATCTTTTTTTGACACTGCACTTTGGTTAAAAGATAGGGATAATTCAGAATCTGTTTCATTTGATTCTGTCTTTAAAAAACTGGAATATTTCAAAATGCTAGCACTATAAAAAGCAGACATTACATATAGTTCAGTTTATCTTTGTATCTCTCTGGCTGTCATGCCAAGAAATCAATGTCATTAACCATAACAATAACACATAGCACTGTGTCTCTCTTATTTATCAAGAAATCTAAGAGCTTTGCAAAAAGTCCTGATAACAGCTTTTGGCAATTGGAACATGCAGCATCAGCTTGTCTTTGTTAGATCACTTCTTAATGCCACTCCACCATACAGAAATATTTTCCCAGAAATCTCTAACCTTCATGGGCATTGCCTGATTTGAAACTTTAATGCAGTCTGGAGATTTTCATACAGGGTTACAGAGAATGCAAGGAAAAGTTCTGATAAGTTTTCACTGTTGCTGTTGTTATCTCTAATTCTATCTCTGTATCAGTCACAGAAGAAAATTGAGTCTGATTTGCTACTCTTTCATTTCCCCTCATTTGCCTCACATTTGGGAGGGATTTTCATTTCCTTTAGTAAGCCTGAGTCAAAACCAAACTTTATACCAAGCATCACAACATTTAGTTAACATTAAAAAAACAAAACCAAAACCATTTTACATTATTGGACGTTTCTACACTTCTGAATGAGCAAAGCAGTTTGTATTTTGTACTAACTAGAGGTAGTCTCTACAAGAAAGCTCCAACAAAATGCTGTCTGTGTAAATTGCAATGACATTTTTTCTGATACCAAAAACCTTTACAGTATAGAATTTTAAAAAGAAACCTGTATACTTTGAGTGATCCTATGGGTCTAACAGCAAATAGAAAACACTCTTACAGAACCCCTGTTCTATCAAGTTTAACTGAAAAGTTCCACTCTTTTTAACAAAGATATACTATTTAACACTAGTCATGGATCTGCTCCTGTTAGACTCCTGAGTACATTCAATAAATCTGAATTATAGACTTGAGTTTTGATTCTTCTGTTCGTTGAGTCATTTCTATGGAATGAGTTAACTTCACAATGAAGTTAGTTACAGTGTTCTAAAATTATTGTCACAATTAATGAAATAATCCCAGTTTGACCATTCAAATCAGCATCTGGTAAAGACTCTAGTGTAAGCTGTTCTCTGTTTTACATGTCTTTTAAATAAATCAGGTCTATAACTATTGTTATTTACTCAAGCGTAAACCAGGAGTAACTCCACTAATGTCAGTAAAGTCATATCAGTTTAAAATTGTCACAACAGCAGAATCCTTTTCAAATCCTTTTCAAATCTTTGTCATTCCAAAGGCTAGCAGTAAGGCTGATATTATGATGAAGACACCAGCACTAGGCTGCCTTTTTTGTTTTTTTTTTTTAAGTGTTTAAACACACACAAATACACACCCATACACAGAATGACTGTGACCTCTTGGGACACATATAAAAGCCTGACAAGGAAATAACTTTTCCTTTGAGTAATGGCTTGTACTGAATATGTTTATGAAGCATCAAACAGCATTTTCTCATCCATCTAAGAAAGGATTAATTCAAATACTTGTATGTGCCAGAAGTTTAAAATCGCGTTCTTTAGATGAAACAAACACCATTCCTCACACAAAATCATATTTTAAGAAGGCATAAAAAACCCACACCGTGTCTAATACATGCTAATAATCTACAGCTTTGTTCTTCACTGAGCAGTGAGACAGAGAAAGCAGCAGAGAGCAGATGAACAAGGGGCAAAGACTTTTGGCCAGTGCAGAGGGAGCAGGAGGTGCCCCATTCCCCTCCACGCTACAGCCCCTTCAGTGGCAGTCCCTTGCTTCTGTGCAGCAAGTGCCCGTTTCTCTGCATGCCCTACACTTTGGTTAGATATTTTTCTATCCCACTGATGCTATAGGATAATTAGCCTCTTTAGCTGCAGTGACATTCATGTATGCTCCCCTGTCTCTTATGACCTGAGGCCACCCCTGCACTCCTTTGGGCAGAGGGTGCTGTGATATTAGGAGAAGAGCTACCACACAGGAGGCTTTGAAACAGTGTGCTGTAACTTGAGCTGCTTTTCCCACAGATCAGTGTGTTTTGCAGGTCCTGATGATGTTTCATTTATCTCCTCCTTGTTCCCTCAAACTTCTCATGAGGGAAGCATACTTTGAAAATGCCTCAAGCTGAACCTCTCAGTCTTCCTTGGATATGCTTTCCTTGCTGAAAGTATATAATGTTTATTGCTAAAAACCAAAATGTAATGTTAGCATAAAGAAAACAATATAAATCCATGAAAAAATTGTGTCTCTTTTTCTCTGATTCACTGTAGGACTCCTACTGTGAACCTAAAGAGCTACAACTATGGCATAAATATAAGTAAATTTGAAATTACAGTTACAGTCATATCAAATTTAATTTATCCTAAATTGTGAATTAAACCATTTACTGAAAAAATAATTTTGGATTGAATTTCTCTTTATTTCCTGCCCAGATACACACAGACCTTAGTACTATTGAAACAAGAGGAATTCTCAGGGAAAAAAAAAAAAAAAATGTAGTTTTTGATATTGATACACAAAAGATTGTTGTGATTCAAATTCTTAGCCATGAAAACCACAGCTTTTCATCAGCTGTGGAAATAAATACCCTCGACAGTAAATGAAAGACATCCAACCTCATATTTCCCTAAAGACAAAGAACACAGAAAGATAGGTGAGGCTTGAGGATGCCTGCCAACATTGCCTGCATTCAATTTTGCATTATAACCCTATTCACTGAGTTTGATTATTTAAATATTGCTGTCCTGAGCCTGTTCCAGTTTCAAAAGTGAAATATGATGGGTAATTTCAGAACACACATGTTTCTTTATGATGCACTGATACTAGAGGTCGTCTATTTTCACACCACTCAAAGTTGAGGCTGTTATCACTGTGTAGCTGGTCTAGGTGCAATACTGCAGAGCATTCCTAATGAACAAGAGGATCATTGCAAAAAAAGGGCATGAAATAATAGTATGTGAAGGCTGCTGATCCTCTAGCCTGAGAGGCACTTTTTTTCTCAGCTAACGGCATTAAAAGAAGTGCTGTGAAAGGCCTGAAGGCCAAGTCATATATTTTAGAAAAGGTCTCCTTGGTTCATCCTCTTCTGTTGACTGAAGGAAGTTCTTTCTGATAGGGTATTAATATTAATATGTATCTTTCAGCTGTTTCTGCTTTTAATTAATTAACTCAAAGAGCAGCAAAGTCCAAAATCAATCTTAATGAAAGTTTTACATCTTAACCTTTCTCCAAGAGTGATCAAGGCTTTTTTACCTTTACAGTTGATTTTTATGCTCTTGTCTGAAATATTCAATGCAGAGATAATGTAGATGAGCAAGCCATACCCCTATCTACTTTGGGTTGTGAAAAAATAATTTTTGAGGCTGAGTTTGATTAGAACTCATCATCCTGCAGTTAGGGTAGGAGGTTCCTGTTCCTAGAGGAGCTTCCTCCACCTGGGAGTAGCATGAGTGCCAGGCAGCGTACCATGGTGAAATAGGCTGCATTATGCTTTAACATATAATAAGGTAAGTACTTAGGAAGGAAATAAATGAACATTTCTCCTTCTCACTTCTATACATTATAATCACAATCACAAATGTGCCATATGTACAGTTTCTAATGCCTTTCTACGTAATATCTAATGGTGGATATTTGTTTAGAAAAATCCCTTGTCTTTTAAACCAAAGGAACATTTCTTTTCCTGCATTCGCAGTCTTAAGTCAAGACAATATCTGAGTGTGAAAGGTTTTGTCATTTAGCAGACAAAGAAATAACAAGACAAAAATAGAAGTAAGAAGCTAAAAAAAATTAGGATTGGAAAAAAGTGTTGGTTTGATTGGAAGCATGGTAATGCTTGAAATATTTTATGAAGATCTATGTGGATTCTTTGTAATGTGAGCTTTTAAACTGAAGACAGAATATTTTCTGAATAACAGTGTTTCCTTTCAGATGTTATTTCTTTTCTGTGAGAATTATTTGGAGCAGTTCTATGGCCTCCATTGCTCAAGAGGCCCTAATGGTGTCTTTGCTCCAAAGATCTTACAAACCTGTAAATAAAACCAGAAGACCTCAATGAGTACCTAGTTATCTGTGAGTCATTACTCAACAACTAACTTGCCTGTTCCTGCCAAACTCTTGCTGCCAGCTATTATTTAACCACATGAACACACATACACAAATGCATTAAAAAAAATCTACATAGCATGTTGATATGCCACAGGCTCTACAGCATGAATTTATGAGGTTCCTTCAGTATCAGCTTTATATATGATGTTAAATGGAGATATTCAGGGTGACTGCAAATTTTTCTTATTTTTATACACTTAGTTAACTTATTCCAGTTTTTCCATGAAGCTTGAGTCTTAATCAGTTTCTCTGTACCAAACTGGTTACTTTTAATAATACAGAAGTTTCTTCAATGACTGTACATTTTTACACAAATAACTAATACAAAGTAAGGGATTTGACTCAAGTAAAGCTTTCCATAAATGCTGTTTCATCTAGACGTCTTAAGGCTTTCCAAAGCAGTAATCTGGTACCAGCTGAGGATTAGTGAAGAAGGTACTACTTTTTTGTTAAAGAACATAAGTTCAGCTCTGAAGTTGCAGAAACATTTACCAACTTTCTTGATTGCAAGACAGGCAAAATAAAATTCTGTAAACAGGATGCTACATCCACTATGCATCTGTTGATAGTTTAGAGATTTGTTAAAAAACCTCTTTTATTTCCCTTAGTTTAGGTATTCTGAGATGCACTTAATACTGTATCTGTGTATTCCACTATGAACACTGAAATATGCACTGAACACATAGCAGATCTGTGGAACCCTACACCAAAGGATGCTACAGATGTTAAAAATTTGTGTGGCTTCAAGAGGAAACTGGACAAATACATGCCAGAGAATCTATTGAGAATTACCAAATGCTACCATACCTGACATAGGAAGATATCTAAGCTGAAATTTTTGGAGACTGGGGGACCATGAAGGGAAAGTATCATGTAGGCTTAGCCTGCCTATTCTCTGCCTTAGGTATTTCCTCTCAGTAACAGGATCATGGTCCGAGTGACAGGACCCAGCTGGACCTTTCTCATGTTCTTATGTACAGCAACATCACCAGTTTTCAAAAATACTTAGCAAGGCTCTGAAGGATCACTAAGGCCTGTTTCTTTCATAACTATCCCCACTTCTGTTGCAGAGGTATAAAACTACAGTAAGTCACCAAAGAAAGTATTCAGTTGTAATATTTTCTTAGCATTCTTGCCTTTGGAGTATACAAAAGGAACGCATATCACACTCTTCTCAGAACCACTTTCTTTTTTTCTTTCAGATTCTTTATATCCAGAAATTCTTAGAGACAAAAGCATCTCATTCAGACTAGGCAGCCTTCTTGGAGGAGCAAATGGCCTCTTGGAGAGGCCATTCTGTTCAGTCTCCAGGGGACTAGGTAAGACCATCTCTCATCTTGCAGATAAAGTAGTCCCCACTGACAGTTCTGGCTACACAAAGGTATATTTTTTCTGACAAAGAAGCTCAGGCACAGAAGCCAGCATTCTGACAGAATATGATAGAAATATAATATCTGGGGCCTAACCTAATTAAAAAGAGGCATATTTGTTCTTGGAATTATTCCATGTGGCTCTCCAGAGAGAAAACTAGTTTATGAGATCTGACAGTTTCAAAACCCATATGTTTTCTTCCTCATTGATATGAATGATGGTGAAGGAAAGATATTCAGATTTAATAACAGCCCTTTGATATGTACTGATAAAAATGTAGAATAACCTAGACAGATGCAGGTTCCTTCTTTCTCAGCGGCGAGAAAAAACAGTTTTACTACACAGCACAACATTTTGCACTACTGTGTGAGTCTTGACTAAATTTGCAAAGTGAAAGGATGGCATAGAGAAAATTGTTCATGAACTTGCATATGTTGCTACGTGAGTCAGAAAGCTTAAAAACCAAGACAAGGCTAAGAGGTAGGGTTAGACTGCCGCTGCATTGAAATATATTTTGGCATTAAAAGGTAATTTCTGGAAACATCAACATTTTACTGTCAACTAGAACCTTATTCTGATTAAGCTACTAAAGGCAAAGTCCAAACCACTTTCCTCCCATAGATATGTTCCAGTGTTGAGCTTGTCTGGAATAAAAAAATGCAAAAGACAAAAAGATAAAAGAAAAAAGTAGTGTCAAAGTTCTGATTTGATGAAATGAGCAATGGTCTGTATTATGTTAAAAGAGCAATCAAAATATTGTCTTTATGTAGATCCTTCAGCACTGAAAAGGCTAAAAAAGGTTTACTGATATCAGCAATGGAGGCACCCTAATTCTCTTTGCTATTTACAGAAGATTCCTAACACAGACAATTCTTCTCATGCTTGTTTACATGAAGAATACTTACCTTGAGCTATTTCCTGTCTCTTTGAACAAATATTTACACCTGCAAGCAGCTTTACATGTGTGAGTAGTCTCATGTGTGATTTTAGTAAGGCTATGGACATGCTTGAAAAATTAGACCAAGCTTTTGCAGGCTGTGAAAAATCTTTGCCTTTTCTACCTATTTCTCAATTTCCTAAAACTCTTCCTATGCACTCTAGTGTCTGAGCAAGCCCTGGAAATGTCCAATATAGACATATAGAAATATATTTATAGCCATTAAAGCAATCTAGAAAATATAGATTGAGTGTATTTGGTTTAGAAAATCTCGTTTTGCATTTTTTTCTATTGTGTAGCTTATTAATACAAATGTAAGCAGTAAACCTATATTCAAATATGCAATTTAATGGTATTTATTATATGAAAGAAAAGTCTTACTTTTTCATGTTGTCACCTAGCTAGAACAAGAAGACAATTTATAGTGACTGCATTGCCATTTCGTAGAATAATGTTCTCTGTCTCTGCACATTCCTGAATCTTCCAGAAATCAGATGGAATTTTGAATAGAAGGTAAAAGAGGCAGTGCCATTCCCCAGTAAATTCAAACAAGCCATGCATTGCTGAAATATTTGAAAAGAACCCATGAAATATACTGCTAAAGATGTTAAAAGTCAAAGATATTAAACAAATTATTTCAGCCTTCATAGAGCAACTTGAGGTCTACCTGCCAGATGTATAGGATGCATTTTCTCACGCAGAAAAGACATTATTAAAAAAAAAAAAAAACAAAAAAAAACAAACAAAAAAACCCCAACCAAACCAAAAAACACCAACAGAATAAAAGTTATTGTGTTGTATTCACATGCATATAGAATTTAAGAGTTTCAAATCAGTAAGTTCCATGTAATTTTAATTTTTCTTTCTGTAACTGATGTTAGGAATACTATATCTGATTTTCTCATGTTTATAGCAATAACTGGATAGGTACTGACATGTTAATATCAGACTATACACCTTATGGTAGTAGTTTCACTAGCTCTGTGAAGAATATAAGGAAGGAATTCAAACCTCCCTCTGCTGGACCAGCACAAAACAGCTACCTGGTTACTTTAGCTGAATCTTCAGATTTGGCTAGCTGTTAAACGAGACTCAGTAAGGTCTTGTTACTGAAAATTAATCATAATACTGTGATGAGTTAAATAGGCTTAGGTTACCCTTAATTTTCATATACTAATCCAGCATATACTGTTACTGTGAAACCATGTAAGTCTGCCAAAGTTTTGCTTTGCTCATTGATAGCAAATCTTTACTAAATTGTTCCTGTGTGTGCAATTGCAATGAAAGAACCTGAATGAGGTAAACATGAGGCCTGAATTAGATCAAGTAATTATCTAGGAAATCATAGAATAATAGATCTGGATAATGCCTCAGAAGGTCATTCAGCTCGTCCCTTTGTCCTGAGGTAGAATCAACTACATGCATGCCTCTGTCCTCAGTTATCTCTGAGTCTTAGATGTTCTTTTCACTCTCCTCCCCATCACTAAAGTATTTGGAGAATTATAGAGAATTATTTCTTTTCATTTGAATTATTTCTAATAATGTCTTATTTTGTCCTCAGATATTTTGGTTGGGTTTTTTTGTTTGTTTGTTTGTTTTTTTCCCCCCAAGATCGTACCTTCCAAAGATAAAAGAATGCAGAAAAAGAGCTTTAGAAAGTGTAGGATAATAAGACAGTTATTACTTAAGACAAATTCCTACTGGTTTCAGTGACTACCTACTATTATAGCAGGATTCTGTGAGCAATAAATCTGTATTCTTCTCATACACTGCCTTCATGACTTCGTACACCTTGATCACATCCTAACCCTCCAAACTGATGATTTCTAGCATTTTAGCTCTTCTTCATGGTGTGTACTCCATCACTTCAGCCATTTTATCTACTTTTTTCTGTGCATGTACTGATAGCCTTCTTGAAATACAGACACTGGAACAGCACACAGTACTCAAGATGTAGAAAATGCTTCCTTTCTTGCTCTCAGTAGTCCTCCTGATGTTGTCCAATATTTGGTTGGTTATTTTGGCTGCCACTGAACATTGAGATGAAGTTAAAGTTTTGTGCTCCTACTAAGAAACTGAATCTTATAAAGGCAAGCACTAAAGCTCAAGAAGGAAATTAAAATATCATGTTTTGTTCAGTCAGCTTCTTTACTTTGGGATTCTGTTTCTGATATAAATGGTGGTTGAATACTATTGATGATCACAACAAGGCCTTATATTTTACTTCTGGAGAACTTTATATTTTATTTTTTAAGAATGAGGTGTCTCAACTATGTCTTGTCTGTGAAATAGCAAGAAGGCCAGGAAATCTAGTATGATTTGACATATTTGGAGAAGTACCTTGTATGATGTAGGTGTGGATAGTGCATATGTTAACCAATGAATCATGCACTAACATATTCCTTGGTTTTGATTTTGAAGATGATTATCGTGCCAAGACATATCAAATAAATGAATGTATCTATAAGAAGAAAAGTTCACACTGTAATGTAGCTTACTCAGTGAGTGAGTAGCAATAGAAGGGAAAGAACATGGGATGACTGCAGTCCTGGGACTAATTCCAAAGCACAGAAGTGGTATGCAGTTATTCAGGATGCATAAAAACAGGTGTTGAAATAAACAATATTCAGAGAATATGAGTATTCTCAAAGGATAATTCTGTGAAAGTTTAGTTCCTCTAGAGGTCTGGCATATTGTGTCTAATGGATATTGAAAGTGGTCTGTCCCCTTCAGCATGGATGGTCAAACTACTTTCATTCTCATTGGTAGGGAAATTTGGGGTAGTGGAGAGTAGGTTTCCTGGCAGATGCATAGCATATTTACATAGTGCAAGCAGCATCTAGGGAAATTATGAAAGCTCTTACTTCTAAAAGTAATAACTATTGGTCTATCATTGGTATCTGACTATAATTCTCCAGGGGTTATGCCACAGAACTCCTTTTGAAACCTTGCATCTGCCACTGGTTCTTTAAATCACAGTCACATGATATAGTATGTAAGAGTTTTATGATGGTATTAATTTTATTGAGCTAATTTAATAAAATGCAACATGCCAGAAGCACTCATAAAAAGAAACATCCGTTTCAGATTTGCTGCCTTGAATGACCTTTGCTACAAAATCCAAAATGTACACTGTATTACTATGAGCTAACTATTGCATCTGAATAAGTATATAATATACCATGATACATTTCTGATGACACAAGTCAGTGTCATTTTGCCCAATACAACTGCTAGTGGTGACTCGTACTAAATTGCAGTTAGAAAGCTTTGATATGTCATGACTTTTGCAGTATTTCTGATCCATGGATGTAATAAAGGAACAGTGAACCATATACCCTACAGCACTCCATTTCTTTTGGTACAGAGTCAGGCAAACCACTTAGTTCATCTAGCAGAATTTTGCATATGTAAGGAAAATTGTGTTGCATTTGACATTTTTGTACATCTATGTTGAGCTATCAGTCACCAAAACTGGAAAAGAGTTTTGATAAAAGGGACTATACCACCTGATAAAAACAAGTGTCTGGTCTAAAAAGGAACATATCAAATGAAAAAGTTCAAGAATGATTCCCGAAAAAGATTTGCACACTTTTAAATCCAAGAATATAGCCCAGCTAGTGAGGTTCAGATGAGGTATAAAAATAATGTTTTAAAGTAAATAATTTCAACAACTTACTAACAATGTTGTTGCATTCTTTTTTAGCACCAGTCTTTAATGAGAGCTGGTTAGCTTTCTAAAAGAAACAAAAGGCTCAACCAGAAGTCAGGAACTGATAAAGAATTATTATTCTATCACTGACTGTGTAATGGCGGCCCCACTTTCGTATATCTTATCTGAATTTGGGGAAAAAAAAAAAGAAAAAGAAAATAAATAAAAAGAAGTTGATCTACATTTAAATAGATATTTTTGTGGGTTTCGCTTTGGAAACTGTAAAGCTTAAAGACTATCTAAAATTCACCTTTTTAAAGAAATAGATCTTAATAAAGGAAGTATGTAGTTGAATAAATTTTCATTAAACAAGACTTTTCAATAAAAATATTGCCTGTATTCTGCTAACTGCTTTTCAAGAGCTCACCTTAAGATTGCCCTGGGATATAGTTATAGCTGGAAGACTCTCATTCTGAAATTTAGTTCTATGCCAGAATAATTCCATTACTTCCAACAGCTGCTCCCAAAATACAACAGTAGAAATGAGCTTACTACTGAATTACTAGCACGATGGTAATAAATTTTTTTTACCATCTTATCAATCTACTATTTATTTAAAATATTACTTCACAAAGGGAAGAACTCATTGATGTCATTTAACCCAGCAGGAAGCTAAACACCACACAGCCATTTGCTCACTCCCCTCCTCTCCCCAGTGGGATGAGGGAAACAATTAAAAAANGTTTTCCTTTGCCCAAGGCAGGAGTAACCCAGATGGTCTTCCCCAGCCTATTTTTTATGTGCACTATATGGACTTAATCCCTCTCTACAGTCCTTAAAAGTTTTGATTGGGCAGGGCCAGCTTGATTGGCAGATCCACTAGTGTTGACTAACCAGATGGCTTTTGCTAAATGTGTATCCCAATGTTAGCACTATGTTAGCAATTAGGAAGAATATGAACTCTATTCCAGCTGAAACCAGGACACTCATCTAGCGTTCAACTAGTTGACTACCCAGTCACTTAACTGTTACTTATTCAGGCAAAGATTATAAAAAAATGTGTCAAGGGAGTCCATTATCAAGATGTAGATGCATTCTTTATTGTCTAAATTCTAAATTTTCATTTCTCAGGACATACAGGCTTTGAGCTTGAGGCATCATTTGTCTTCAAACTACCGTAGATATAAAGGGCCAATATACTTTTAATGAAGCTCTAGTTTGCAGGTTCGTGCAAAGACACTTTATTTGAAGATAAGCTTTGGGGCAGAAATGTGTTGCTTTATACTTTTATGCTTTATAAAACATTTATCCACATACACTTTATGTTGTATATTAGAGCCAAATTTTGTTCAGACGACTACTACTGCTGCGTTTAGGAAGTCCTGGATCAGCAAGCAGGTGGAACCAAGGCAGCATGACTGCTCAACAGTTATTGGCTCCTCAGAAACAGAAGAAAAGAGAAAAACAACAGCTGATTTCAGCCTGAGACCTTTTAGCAGCTACTCTCTAGCTGGGTCCAGAGGTCATCATCATGAATGCCCCTTATTCTCTTCCACAATTAATAACAGAAAGCTAGTTAAAAGCAGGTTCTTGAACTGTCTTTCAGTTGTGATTTTTTTTCCTGCTCTAACAGTATCAGAGTGCTTGCCACGGTCAGCGTGTTTTTCTGTGGCTGAATATGAGCCTTGTTGTCCTCAGAACCCGAACGGGTTGTGTAGAAGCTGTCTAGTATAGGATAGAGGCTTAAGAGCTAAAACGGGAAGACAGTGAACCCTCTATTTCTAACAGGGAAGTAGATCTTATTTTACACAGTTCCTCTTTTAATCCTCTGTAGATTGTGAATATCATTTCAGTTCAGGCAACTTTGAGTCACCCTCAGGCAGCAACTACCTGTCTCCCTTGATTTTTTGTAGTGTTCAGCCTCATTTTTTAGATGCTCTGGCTTGCACCTAAGCTATCTAACAAAAGCAAATGGAAGATACAGTCACTCAGCATGTCCAAGGAGCACACAGCTTAGTGCCAGGGGACTGAGACCTATGGTTAACTATGTAGGCTGTCAGGTTGACATTAGATTAATAGCAACTATTGTGCTTTTCAGATTTCACTTTCCCCAAAAAAACCAAGACATGGAGTTGAAACTTTGTATCAATCACACCACAGCTGCAAAATATTAGAGATTATTGAAGTGGTATTTATAGATTTATAGGGGCTTGGGATGAGAGAAATGATTTGTGGGGTTTTTTTCCTGAGTAATGCTTCTCAAACTTGAGAAAAAAGTGGAAGTTTCTAATCAGAAGCTGTGGAGACAGGGTAAGAAGGTAAGAGATGTACCTGGTATTTTGTTAAGAAGGACAAAGAATATCACAGTTTTCCCTGATACTTTGCATAAGAGTTTAATTTGACATTGTAAAGAGAAACTACTAACAATATGCGCACTGTGTTCCTCATAGACACACAGCAATAAAACCAGCAGGGGGTGGGGCTTTTTAAAATATTATTCTTTTGCAAGACAGTTGGAGTACAGTGGAATTTAAGACAAAAACCTTTACACAAGTAAATACACCACCATATGTACATGTTGTTAAAAGAGATATGCTTTATTTTGCATCAAGTGTACCCTTTAAAATTCTCAAAATAAAAGACCTTCATTGCCAAACTTTGGGCTTTATCTGGCAGGTAGTTGACTTGCATCCCCTAATGTTTCAACACATTTGTTACTTAGACTGAAATGTTCTTCTGGCTGTTTGAGATTAAGGGTTTGGGTTTGGGAGGAGGGGGTTTCAATACCAAATGGAAGAAGCTTAAGCTACTGTGATGAAGATGCTGTTTCTAACTGTACAGAAATGCTTGTGTTCTGGTTTCAGCTTAATTNTGTTAGTAAGGTTGTTAGAAAGAGGCTTCCAGAATTAAGCAGTTATCAGCTCAGGGGTTTTTTTTGTTTGTTTGTTTTTGAGGTTTTGGGGGCAGGGAGGTGTGTTTGGGTTTTGCTGTTTTGTTGTTTTGTTGTTGTTGGTTGGTTGGGTTTGGAGTGTTTCTTGTTTTGCTTTTTTTT
>VZTL01030341.1:0-67230 GCA_013400535.1 Scopus umbretta
GGGGGGTTGGACCAGATGATCCTGAAAGTCCCCTTCCAACCTCCACCACTTTGTGATTCTGTGATGGTGTAATCAGCAGGTCTAAGCAGAAAGAGTAAATCACTAAGGGCGTGAGTTAAGCAACAAGACGGTGTTGTGGCAGCAGGATCAGGCAGCACAGGGCCGAAGGAAAGCAACTCATTATCTGCATGATGACAAAGCAGGAGATTTTCCTGCCTTACAATCCTGAGAGTGTAAGAAAACCTATGGATTATACATACGTGCAAAGCTCTTTCTGTGGGCCTGATGGTATATTCACATGTGCCAGTAGAACAGGGCACAGTCCAACTGCAGGATCAGGGAAAACTCCCAAAACCATAACCAGAGCCTTCAGTGCAGTGTAATTACTGAGATTTCCTTTCAGCGTCATCACATGTTATTCTGGTTAGGAAAGTATTTCTCAAAGGCAGAATTTCTATCTAGGATGGAGTTTTGCATGCAGTGAATCATATTTTCCTTCACAAAAAACATGCCTATGTAAAAAGACATATCAAGTGTTGTGCCAGTACTGGGAACCATAAAGTGGAAGAAATAATAATAAGGAAATGCAGTATTAAAAAAAGTCTACACGATTACAGTCTTTGAATGATGGTTGGCAAGGACTGCTTGTTGCCTGCTATAAGGGGTGTGTGCTAGGAATCAGAGAAGATCTGAAATGTTTAAGTACTTCTGATCCAAGGACTGATATGGATAATATGGTTCTGAGGATAAATTAGAGCCATAACCTTACCAGCAGTCTCTTCCTTGAGGAAATGCCAACGCTAGGCCAGCCTGTGCTGCTGTGGAAGATGATGCTGATCCCAACTTCTAATTAGAGAGATGACATAAGGTCAAATGTTCCTGAGCAGGATGTCTGCTAAGTTGTTGTAATGTCTCTGCGCAGAATCGGAAAAGGGTGGGGGAAGACTATTTCACAGCAGTGACTGGAAAGGAAGAGGAGAGACGTGGCAAGTATCCAGCAGAAGAAACTTGTAGGCTCAGATACTGTCATGGACAAGAACACCGAGTATGAGAAACAATAACAGTTCAGGCACCAGTTCTGCCTGACACAGGAGGACTGCACCCACAAGTGGCTGTCATTTCCCAGCTGGGCTACTCAAGGTCCTCTGTGTCACAGAAGATTCAAGGTTTGAGGAGGAGCTTTTTCTCAGTTCGATACTTCACCATCCACGCAGCCATTATCAGCCTTTAGTAAACAGATCCACCACTGGAATGTCTAATATGTTTGGCAGGTTCCCAATAGGAAGGTTACATTTGCTGGTTTTCATGGCTCTGTGCTGTCTCTGGGGCTTTCAGGTCACTTGATCCCAAATGACAGCCATGATTAGGACCATCATAAGCTGTCTGGTCTCACAGAAAGATTTTAAGAGCCAGGGTATTAGGAACATTATTTTCACAAGACCAAGACCAATAAAGTTTCTCACAGCAGTTAGTAAACCAAACTATGCAGACGTGGGAGGAAGCAAGTGGAACATCATTTAGTAGCTCCAGTGGAAACATGAGAGGGAGGTAAAGTATAAATCTGCTCTGCTGAGTGCCAGGTCAGGATGGGTGTCCACAGTCCTGGCTTAAGCTGAAGTGAGAAACATCCAGACCATTCATCCACTAAATGGATCACAACCTGGAGCGGAGAGAAATACTTGGGCATCAATATTCCAAGAGAATACATGAATTTTAAGTATATGAGTACGTAAGTTTTAAGCACTGATCATTAAAGAAGAACAAGAATCTCTCCAGCTTGCCAATGATGTCCCACCCAGAGCTTGTGGTGGCAGGTGATGGAGCGGGGCTTTTGCCCTGCTTGCTGTCTTCCATGATGTGCCCTTCTTCCCTGGATCAAGGTAATAGGGCATCCTTTTTGAGTAGCAGTGCCCATGTAATGCTGCCTGCCCTCATGATGTCCTTAAGAAAACTGTAAGACCTTGGCAGCTCCTGTGTTTGCCTCCTAAGGAAATGTCTGGACAATGCACCTGCCTATAGAGCTTCATTTTCTTATGATCAAGCTATGACTGAAGAGGCAGTGGCTGCACCACAAGAGGCTTTTAGCAGCTACAGACAGACCAAATATATCTGGTCAGGGACATCTTAAAGCAGCCTACATTCCTGGGGCCATAACCCTTTTTCTTCTGTGACAGCTCCCAGAACATGGATGAGACATGGGGCTGGGATAGGAACCTCTTATCTTACCAGTGGAGGTGCTGACTGAAAACTACTAAAGCTGAGGGCACCTTGCCGTGGCTCCTTGCCATCCCTCCACCTACTCCCACTGGAATATGCAGGCAGCCCTCCAGAGGAGGGCTGAGCAATGCAACCACAATACAACCTCCTTTTCCTCCCCTACCCTTGGTTCCTTTAACAGATAGAGGACAAGGAGACAGGATCCAGCACACCTCTTGCCTGCCAGTTAATGCAGTCACTTCGGGCATGTGAAGCAGCAGCAGCAGGGTATAGTGATACTACATTGTTGTTTCAGCTGGGGCAAGAGGAGCTCGCAGACCTGGAGACAGCATACTTTTGGGTTACAATTGTATGTAAATGTCTACACAACAAAGTACCCAGTGGAACATTGCACCCTTGTGCACAGAGGCACTCTCCCCAAGACAGGGAATAGAAGACTCACATCAAGATGAGCACACAATCAGACCAGGACACCAAAAAGCTGAGCACTGCTGCACAGTGGAGGCAGTATCCAAAGCAGGAAAACTCTCCTAAGAAAAATGTGCCTACAGTTTCAGGGAAAGAAGTGGCTTTAAATGCCTCACATCTGAGATAACTTTAAAAGCTCTTTGATTATCAGAAAGTGCAAAAGATGAGGCACCACATGATGAGGCTTTCACCTGGGCCCTGAGAAACAGAGGGATGTGCTGACTCTGCAAGGGAGCGCAGCACACGCTTCCCTGAGCTGGTCGAGCTGCATAACAAGCTGGGCTGCTGCAGTCCTCTGGCAGACACACCAGCTGGAGCTGGACTCAGCAAAGCTGTGTTTGCCTTTCCCCGCGACTAAGTGAAGAAGCCCTGAGCACTGGCAGAGCCCAGAGCTCTCAGCTACCATGGCTCACTGCCACGTAAACCTGAGCAGTCTGGGGTCTGAGGCTGTGTGCTCTGCACTTCAGTTCTGGTGTCAGCTCAGGGCTCAGCTCTCCCCAAAACACTATTTGCTTTTGAAAAAATGTAGATGGGACCATATAGGCACAAATGTACAGCAGTCTGTGTTTCTGGGCCCCCAGCCCTGCTGCTTCTGTGCTTAACACCTCCTCTGCTGCTGCAGTGGGGGTGACTCTAAGCCCACCCAAGAGGGAACCTATGAACCCAGACAACCCTGCTGTACAGTTTTCAGTGTATGACACTACAAGCTGATCCTTCATCTTGGTTTTGATCAGCTGGCTTGAAGGCTGAAACATAAAAGGTCCACAATACCCTTTGGCAGAATACACCTCAACATTGTGGTTTTGAACTACCCAAAGGGCTGTTTTAATACAGCCCGGTGAGCTTATATGGAAGGATACATACATCATCAAATCATTTGGGAGGTACTTCCTTGATGACACTAAATGCTGGTTCCATGAGGCACTGATGGGTTTAACATTTTGCTTCAAAAATAATCATTAACATAGTATACACAGTGTAAGGGAAGAGGAAAGTTGAAAAATAATGTTTAAAATTACCTGCCTTTAAAAATTCAGCCCCTCCCATGTTACCAAAATCGAATTAAAGGGATCCAGCAGTTGCTGGCTCTGAGATACTTTTGGTCCAAAAGCATTAGGATTCAATATGTTTTTTCGACCAAGTCTTTCAAACTCTTTTGCTGTCTTCAGTCCTGCTTCTCTCCTTTGTGTTTCCAAGGGTAGATTAGCTCTCCAAGGAACAGCTTCTTGCAGAGAGATGTCCAGGAATCCTTAGGGTAACAGCTGTAGGTTGGCAGCCTGTATGTCTGTACCACACTGCCATATGATAAAGGGTTGATCTATGAGGAGAAGAAAGAGGGATAGCAGCAATGAAAATGTGTTGCAGTAAGAAACACAGGCAGCTGAGGAGGGCAAGTGCAATTTTTGCATAGCACTGGCCTTTGTTAAAACATTAATACTGCTACTCACAAAGTGTCAAAATCCCTCTCTGGCTAGCTACAGCTGTTTAGCCTTCTACAACATCCCAAAACATTTAACAGATCGAGCTTGGCAAGGAGTATTATTAGAATCATTTTCAAGCAGAGAAGCAGATGCAAACCCCAGCAGGATTTGAGAGTGATGCTCATTACACAAGGGTGTGGAACTGTCACCTTGTTGTGATAGGATATTGCAGTGGCTAGAGAGATGGGGGCCTCCCACCGCAGACAGCAATACTCTGTTGGGGGTGCACTACGACTGTTAGGAACTCCTCTATAACGTGCCAGTTAAGCCATATCTTTTACGGGCCAACTGCTTTAATGTGCTAAGCCCTCAGCCCACAGCTATGCTTTAAGCTAAACCTGATACCATCTGATATCCACCCAGTGGAATCAAGTCCTAGCAGAACAGGATGCATACCACACAATGCCACACAGGACTACTTGTTACCATTTTAAATTAAGTCTCCTTGGCTGAGTTAATCTTTTTCAATTTGATTTCAGTCACCATTCCGAGAATGACCATGTCTGGAGTCTCTGTCTATGAAAGCTCGTGGCCTCTGATTATGGTCACAAAATTGCTGTATTGGTCTTTTGGAAGATGGGGGAGGCAGACAGACATTTTAGCTGAACAAGGGGTGACAGAAGCACATTAGACCTTGGAAAAACTCATTCCAGTGAAGCATTTCAGGGTAGACAGATAGGTGAAGACCAGAGGATTGATCCAGTCTGGGCTAGACCTGACGCATGAAAAGGATGCACAGCAATAGATTGTCTCCAAAAGAGTAAAGAGATTACACAGAAATGGTAGATCTCAGAAAACAGACCATGAGAGATGCCAAGGAGACTTCCAGAGCTAGAGGAAGCTTGGACAGTGGGGAGAAATGGAAAGATAACCTCCACTAGTGAAAAAGGTACAGCTATGCTGGAACTAACCAAGGAGCTGCAGGAAAGGAGACTATAATTCACAGTAGAAAATCCAGCCACAAAAAGGAAAGAGAGACAGCAAAAACCATACAGACAGTCACTACTTTGTCAAAAGATGAATATTTTTTTTGTTCACTGAAGAGCAACCAGTTTTCTGGGAGTTTGCCTGTACCACCAGTTTGCTTCAGCTCTCTTGTGCTCATCGAGAGGGGGAGGATGAACTCAGAGTGCCTACAAAGATGGAGCTCTGGGAAACGGTGATTAAGCAAAGAGTTCATTAGAATTAATCCTGGAGACCTTTGTCAAAATAGTTTCAAAATACAACATTGCTGAAGCAGAAGGAGAAAATGCCTGTACACAGAAGCATCCCTATGAAGTTTAGGAAAAAGGCCAGGGCAGCAGCTCACACAGGCTGAGGGAAGCCAAAGAACAGCCAGACCCCACGTGGTCTGGCTGTGGGACACTGACTCGTCAGCAGATACTAAATGGGTCCCAAACAGATTCACAGGAAGCTAGTTCTGAATGCAATCAAAATGAACATTTGTAGCAGAAATGGAAGAGCAGAGCTCATACCACCTGAGGTATGTCTAAACTCATGCAGCTCATATTTCAAACGCATTGTACAGCCTAAAGACCAAGGCTCGACCACAGCACTTATGGGACATTCTGCATGACTATAACCAACCTCATCACATTCTAGCCACAGACAGTTAGCTAAAAAAAAGATAAAATAGAAAAAAGAAAACCAAAGACCAAAGAAACCTGGCCCCCAAACAAACAACAGTAAAACTTGAGTAACTATTTCTGCCTATTTCCTCAGCTGTAGGCAAACCAGTATGTTTTAAGTGAAAACATGCTGGGGGAGGATAGGAACTGCTGCTATACAAGGGAGATACACCGTATGTGTTCCTTTGACTATTAGCTACGTGGGCTGGAAGGTTTGGACACAACATTTCTCGCTGAAAATCATCCCTAGGCAGAGTGGTGATACTGAGCAGTAACACTTGCTTACTGAGAAATAACAAGAGATGTTTTTACACCCAGTGCAATATATGCATCTGCCTCTCCTATTATAAATGGAAACAAACAAGCAAAACAAAAGCAACTTTTTATCAGGGAAGTGGCAATATGAGTTCCTTCCATGCAATTTCTGTAGGCCAAAGATATAATATAACCTGACAGAATATACATCTTTTGTTTCATAATGAAGCTGTTCCCTTTTCCCTTCCTCTTTTGCTTAACCCTTTTCAAAGCAATTGCTGTGAAAGATGACACTTCTAGCAGAAGGTATACAGATGAATCAAACACATTGTGTCTTCTCACTGGGCTCTCAGTTCAGCTGAGCCACACTGCCAGAAATATTTCATCTTGTACACCAAAATAAATGATTTTAAACACTAATGAAAATACTGAACTATGTAATAAGACTTCCTGGAGAAAATTAAACAGCATTTGGAATGGAAATATCATCCCCTGCCTTCCGCCTGCCAGTGTCTGGACTTTGCATTCCAGTGACACTATCTTAAAAATAAAAAAATAATCACTTGGGTGAACCACAAGCCGAATGTGAATGCTCAAAACCAGCATTACTGATTTCTAATCCACTACCAGTGCCCCAAATGACAGCTGTGAATGTATCAGTCTTATTAAGTATATCTTAAATTGTTTTGGGCATAGTTACATGCATACAGACTTACGTACATCAAGCATGGCTCCAGAGGGCTATCATATGGGGAGGGGACAAAGCCACTGTGAAATTTCTAGAAAGGAACATCATCATGTACCATAAATAAGAATTTTAGCATGTCACTTAAAAATAGGCTTTTTAGATTGTCCTCTCAAAAGGCCTATCAGAAAGTGGTATATTCAACAGGATTTCTGACACAATCCCATTTTTCATTTCCACCAGCACAAAGACAGAAAAAAAGTGCCTTCACTGGCTCTCTGCTCATTATTATTTGAACAGCACGCCAAGAGAAACATCCACAAAAGCACTTCCACCTCTTGATATGATGACTTATGCTATATTCTAGATAGCAGAAGGATCCTTCAGCAGTGGTCCAAGGAAAACTCATCATATTCATATGACTCACTGCCTCTGCTCTCTAAGTCATGATCTTTGTCCTCTGGAGAAGCTATCCACCTCATCTCACAAACACACTGATGCCAAATTCTCTGCTCAGCAGCTCCTGTGCCTCATCTCTGGTGTCCAGTTTCCTTTTTATGGAGTCTTCTGGCCACAGAGAATGACAGATTTTGATTCTTACACCACTACCCTACCGAAACACAGGAACTGGGAAGACAGCATGCTTAGGAGGCGCTACTAGTTTTGCCCTAGAAGACATCTGTTGAAAGGATTTCCTTTTGAATCGCTGCTAGCTGGTGTGCTGGTTCCACACTAATCTGATCTCTGCTGAAACAGGGCTGGGGCTGGACGGGTGATGGAAAAAGCAAAATAAATGGAAAGCTGCAGTTAATTCCTTCCCACACACTCCCCCGGTGTCCAAGTGTTTTTTATAAATTCTATATGCTACTTGCAAACTCTCCTCCTAGAATGCAAACAGCAAGAAAAGCTCCCCAGTGATATGTCAGTACTCCTGCAAAGTCAGGAAATGGAAAATTCACAATCACTCCTGAAAGCATAATGGGAACTTCACTGCTACCATCACATGACTTCTTTTCATAAAAAAATTCCTTTAGTATCTCTGATGACAGAGCATGGAAATGCAAGGTTACAAAAGCACTGGTAACCTTTTTCTGTGCACCTTGCCAGAGCAACTGAGGAAGGTAACAGGAGGCCCTTCCCTCTCTTGTCTCACCCATGCATTCATTCTGGCGGCATCATAGAGCAGCTAAGGCTTTTCAGCACATCTGGAGGGGAAGACCTTTTACAAGCCCTTAACTGTGTTTCATTTGGATGTTTTAGCTGCCTTCCTTTGTTTCTCTCACTGTTCAGCAATTATTAAGGTGAAGCTGCATAAAGCCAGGAAGTGAGGTGATAATGACGTGAAGTCTTCATTCCAGAAGTAATAGAGATCCATGTTTCTCCCATCTTTCACATTTCATTTCACACCATACAAGACATTCCATTTTCTCTAAATGGAGGACTCAAGCAGGGAATTAAAAAGAAGAGAAAGCAGCAGGCACTCATTGCAATGTGAAATGTATTCCCTTGCATTTCACAGCTGAAATTTTTTAAGTGGGGCCTTTCAGTGGGACCAGTCTCAGAACTGCTACAGGAGAGAGAAGGACCTCGGGGTCAGTCTGAGGCGAAGCCTGCAGCAGAAAATGTCACAGAGGGCACAAGTGGCTTACCTGCATGAGGAGTCGAAGAGGTTTTGCATCCTGCTGCTCAAGGACTCTGAACTTCACACCAGCTGAAAAGAAACAAAACAAGGAAACCAAATCCATGCTGGAGAAAAGCCCATGCCATTTGCTGCTCAGCTTTGTTGGCTGAGCACCGATTTCCTAGAAACTGAGTCTTTGACCTTTCTTGATTTGTGAACCCTTACACATTTTCAACAGGAAGCACAGATTCCCTCTACAGTGGTTTTAAATGTAAGGACAGACAATCTGTTTCTCTTAGCTCCATTAAAAGCAGCCCTCTGACTTCCAGCTTAAAAATGTAGTACTAAAGAAAGTACAAAGCCTAGAAATAAGACAGCCAGACCTGATGATGACAAAGGGACTGGAAAAAATCTTCTTCTTTCCCCAAACTTCCACCAGAATGGGAACTCCATGTTAAAAGCAGGCAGAGAACTCACCTTTAATGTGTGCTTAAGTGGATACAGCACATGTGCAAATCTCTCCTTTCAGACTAAGGGAGGAAAGTGGCTGGCCTGGAGGCATTAAAGAGGCATTCCATTTCAAAGGAATCACTGCCTATTAATCCCAGCATTCATATGTTTTTAACACAGTACTAACCCCATCAAACCTGCCACTTTTATATTTCCTCTTGGACTTGCTACATTCCCAATACTTTAAAGATAAATAGGAGAGATCTTGGATTCCAATGGTGACACACTGCATATGAACATTTAATGCAACGTTTCAAACAAAGGTAACAACTAAGGCTAGAGAGACATTTTTCTTTGAAAGATCTCGAATCACTTCACAGAAATAAACCAAATCCATCTTCTGCAAACCTGTACCAGCCAAGTGTGCCCCTATTATTCTTTTCTACAGGTAAAAAGATGAGGCAAGAGTAATGAAATGGTCTGCCACAGATCAAACAGTGACTCAGGAGTACAAATAAAAATAAAGCTCTTCATCTGTGTAAGCCCCATCACTATAGCATCTATGTGACTCTTACACATTTGTAAAACCAAAACATTTTCTCTTTGAAATAATTCGAATTAATAAAACTGACACAGTTTACTCCTGGGAGAGAACGCTCTTGTCTAGCAGACCGCTCTGGTTTAAAGTGTCTCCCCAAACCATAAAGCCTTTTTTGTATCAGATGGGAAGGATTTATGTGTGTTTTGCTGGGTTATATTGAAACACGGGCTTCTCCAATGGTTTCAAAATTAGAGTACCCTGGATCTCAATAAGCAAAGGTGCTGGATGACAAAAAGTGTTCAACACAATTCATTGAGTTAGACAAAGTGTCTAAGCCATTCCAGGAACCACTTTTCAGGCAGGCAGTTTGCCAGAAGGAAACAGAAGCAAGTGGGCACTGAAGTTTCAGGTATGTGGTTGAGCACTCTGGAGCCTCATCCTAGGAACAGTTCATTAGACCAGAAAATGCTGTTTCTGTAGGTCATGGCCACACACTTCCCTTCTACAGCTGCAAGCAAACAATCTCTTAATTAGATTATTTAATTGTTCAAGAGTCTTAAACTTCTAAGAAAATACATGGACAAAAAGGCTACACATTTATTTTAGAATGACCTTTAGATTACTACAATGCTCAGGAATCAGCAATTCACTTCACAGAAAAAGCAGGAAGGCTCAGTCTACTGCAGATCACTCTAGCAGAGAAGAACCCTAAACTACTCTGTGATTGCCAGCCAACTCCAGAGCTCAGGGTTCTGCTTCCGTACACTGGCATCACCGATGGCACAACAGAGGTCAGGACATAAACCCATTTGCTTTTTTTCACATGACAGTGCACTAAAGAAACTCACTGCTTCTTTGTATTCCAGTAATCATGGAGACACCACCATGACAGGTCCTACAGAACCATGACAGAACTTGCCCCAAAGTTTGTGATGCGAATTTCTATGTATTGGGCAAGCGGGAAAGAGAAATACAGAGAAAATGAGCTGACCTGTGCACGATCAAACAGTATGTTGGTAACTTGGATGTGGGCAGTGTCCGAGACCCCTGAACCTCACTGATATGCTTTACTTCACACTCTAAATCAGTATCACAGTGTACCCACATCAACCAAGGTGGCATCCCTTGAGCTTACACTCGGTGGACAGAACTCTTGCAGAGAGGATACCAGCTTTGATATATTTACAAAAGGCTTTTTAAAGTCCTAAGTATTTCACTTCTGATGTGTGGAAAGAAAATATGGATTTCATTTTTGGTGTGTGGATGGTTCGTTCATCTATCCTGGCCCAGGCTTTAACAACATAACACTGTCAATTCAGAAACCAAGTCAAAGAACTTGGAGACCAGATGCCACGACTGAAATGAATTGAACTTAACCACTGCACTAAACCCTTGCTGACAGGAAAAGCTATCCATTCATGTTGGTAGAGCCATCTTTATGGTGCTTGTAAAATCAGCTGCCATAACATATGCCAGAGGATGTCTCATGCAAGTTCTGAGCCTGAAAAGGGAGGCAAAACCTAAGCAGTGAGGACGTCAAGTGATGTGTACTCTCTATAGTCCTTTGAATTTGATTCAACTGCTCCATCTGTTACCACTCCTATGACATGTTTTTGTGCTGGGGCAGGAACACAGGCTGCAGAAATTCTCAGAGATGCCTTTTCATCTTGCAGACAGCAAGGCATTGCAGTGTTCTCTTTCTTAAAATGTTTAAGAGGAGCAAATAAATAGCCAACAAAGAAAGTAAGTGAGGTACCAAACTCAGCTGAGAAGACAATCCTCTGCCTGAGTGGAGGCTTATTACCCTGCAGAAGGTAGCTGGCTGAACAAAACTGAGAAGTAACCTAAGACTGATGGGAATACATGACCTTATCTCTCAGTGGCAACACGATTTCTTTCTACCCTATGGCCTGCTGTTTACTGGGTCAGTTTTCTTCAGCAGCATCTCCTGGTCTCCAAAGACAGCCCTGAAAGCTTAAGAAGTTTCTGCCAGGAAATTCATAGGAACCTGCTGAAGGCACATATGGAAAAGCAACAGAGTTGGTAACAGGGCTCAGCTTTACCTTCCCAAAATCGAGCCTGGCACTGCTCCAGCAAACAAAGCTGTTATCAGTTGCCTCAAGCTTCCTTTACATTTGATGACTAGCCTTGGTTTAGTGATGATCAAGCTCTTGTATTTAAAATTCCTGCTGCATGCTCTTTAAATGGAAGGGAGATAATAACTTAGATCTTCTTGACTTTCACTAGATTAACCATAGCTATTGACAGTTAAACCCATTTCAGAATGATCCTTTACTCTGATGGCAACCACAGCTGATGGTTACCAAAAGTGGAAAAACAATGACTACTTTAAAAATAGTGACAGATTACTCTCAAAAAGGGAATGATTATCTGAAATCTGCCCAGAGCTCTGAAATGAATCCAAACACCTCAGATCAGGACTTCAGTTAGTCAAGTCAGCACAGATCTGAAGCAGCTACATTGATTCACAGCTACTGTAGATCCAGCCCTTTGAAACAGCAGATGTTCCAAGTATTTTTGTAATTTTTGAAATTTGCCTTGTTTCAGAGCCCAAACCCCCAAGATTAACAGCTCATTTAACTCTTAGAAGTTTTACCTGACCTGGTACACTAGAATTGGAATCAAAAGATGAACTCTTTATACGGTGCTTGTTTGGATGTCACTTTTAGTTGCCATAGGCTTTGTAAAGGTGCTCCTGATTCTGCTTCAGCATCAAATTTCTTTCCATTGACATTGCTATCTTTCAGTATTGGTTAACAGTATGGACAACGGGATGACTTGAGCCTTAGGTTCTTTCCTGCCCTTGCTGCATCTTTCTATTCAGAAGCTACCCATTGCATCAAAATTAAAAGCATAATACAAAATCCTTAAACTTCTGCACATACAGTGCTGAATGACTTACCTGCAAGTCTGTAGGATCTGCAGAGCCGAAGGATGATTGAATAAAGAGGCAGAGAGTCTATCAGGTCAACTAGCAAGTGTATTAGGCCTTGCACAATCACCACCAGCAAACGGAGCTACAGAGAAACAGTTTAATAAGAAAATCTCAGAGAAACAGGAGATGTAACACTTGCAAATTCATGAGCTGATCTGCAATCTGACATTGTTGTGTGCTAAGCTAAAGCCTCCCAAAGTGGGTTTGATATCTAGATATCATAGATATCTAGAAGTGCTGAGCATCCAGAACCTGTGTGAGGTTCCTTGACGAAGAGTGTAACTGAAATGAAGCCCTTACAGTTGTAGAGGCTGTGACCTGCAAGGACATGAGAGCTATTCCACTTTCAATGGTCATAGTCTAAATGGGAGAATTCAGACTTCCATCTCTAGTAAACTCCATCAGTGTCTATCAGTGAATGTAAATTTTTCTCTCTCCAGCAGTGAACTGGAGAAGTTTATTTCTGCCTGAAGAAACTACATATAGAGCATCTAAGCAAGAGCAAAGCAGTCAGAAATTAGCTTCTTGCTCCCTGTTTTCTGTCCCCTGACTAAAGCACCTCCTTTTGTCAGACTGGATTTATTTTTGCTGCCAAGCTTGTCTGAAAAGACAGGTCTCAAAAAAGATGTTGAAACCATGTGATGGCTACTGTCTGCGGAAAATTTTGCTCCAGGCAGGCCTCAGCGAGGACTGGTCATATTGAGGGAAGGAAAGAAAAATAAAGAAGTCCAACCCTCTGAGCAAAGCCTGGCTGAAAGCATTTAACACTGTACTTTAATTTCCTGAAAAAAAATGTTTTGTATCAAACTAGAGGGGCCATCACCCCAGACATGGGATGGAAAGATAAAAAAATAACTTCTGAGTGAAACAGAGGGGAACAGCTTGTCCTGCTGACTGGGATTTGCTAGGAATTCCCTTTGGAGAAGCACAAATACATATCCTGAATTCCACTTGCTTGGCCTACGTGGGCTGTGTGAGACCCTTCCTGGGACACTTACACAAGTCTTATATTTTCTTTGTGGATGACAGTAAATGACTAGGAAAACTTTTTTTAATATCTCAGAAGACAGTATATGACTAGCTTCAAGGGTTAAATCTTACCAGGGTAAACACCAAATAATACAGTGCAGTAGTAGGCAGGAGGAACAGCAGGATTGTAAATAGCAAAGTGCCAATAAATAACTAGGGAAAAAAAGAAACACAATTGTTAGCAGAGCAATGGCAAAATAAAATAAAATAATAATAAAAGAATAGGAAACTGTGAGACAATGAAAGTTTGCAAGACTCTGTAACGTGTTTTTTTACTCCACATGTGAATAATGCTCTTACCGTGAATATTTTCAGTACTACTTCTCTCACTGGGCCATTTTAGAAAGCTCCCTATAATAGGACTATGTTTGGAAAGATAAATAAGCTGGATCCTGACAGCATTTTTTTCCTTTATAGACAATAGTCATGATTTCCTATTTCAGGCCAGCTTCCTTATGAAACAAGACTTACATGATCATGCTGTTTGTCCACTTATCCCTGCAAGTTTTAAAGCCATTGGTCAGTTTTTACCAGGAAAAGGTGGAAGGGTACAAAGAAGTAGAAATTTGGTAGGGAATTTTGCAGAGAATTGAAAAGTATTTTTGTTCCTCCTTGTTTTAGCAGAACAAGCAGGTCTTTTTGGGGAAAAGATGACAATTTTGTTGATAAACATTCCCAGCAGCAGCAGTCAGGTGGTCAGTCCAACCACAGAACTTCTGCCTCTTGCTCAGTTGGAAACTGGGAGAGAGAAAGAAGCCGGAGTTACTGGGGTTGGGGGAGCAATATTCAGAGGAGGAAGGAAAAAAAATCCATAGGAAAGCAGGTGTCATTAGCTCCACTGCCCGCAGAAGAAGTTATTTTTATTCTGGGCCAGCCCAGTTGGCGTAAGTCTAATGAATTCCAACTGGAAGAAATGCAGATTTATGACAAATAGGATCTGACTCTTCAATTTTCAGTCACCACGTCCAGAACAGAGAGGCCACAGGAACACAGGGCACTACCGTTTCTGCAAAAAGAGATCACGGCTGTGGTATATTATGAGAGAAAATAACCCAGACAGTCCTGTCACAGAGGTGGATCAACATCCCAGCTTTACGCATGTAACCAGAAATAGATCATAACCCAACCCATTCTCTTCACAGCAGTTGTTTCTCTCCTCCTCTTTCACTCCACTGCAGTTGCTTAACATCTCCAAAAGTCTTTTAAGGTCTGCTTTGAATGTCTCTTCCCACCCAGGCCAACAACATAATTCCCACTGGGCTCTGGAGCAGCAGGATGAAGCCTGAAGTGCCAAACTAGTTTTCCTCAAAGTACACAGGGACCGAGCCCTGACGCAAACTGCCTTTCTGTCATGGAGACTCTTACTTTTCCATCACCAAAGAAAGAGAAAAATAGTTCCTCCAGTGTGGTGTAAGAAGCTCAAGGTTATCTGCTGCAGTGGAGAGAGAGGCGCTCGCCCTGGAAGTTACCAAATATTACTATATTATTTTAGTGATGTTTGCAAGTGTTGGCATGGAGCAGTTCTGGTTCTGCTGCACTGCATTTCAGAAACTAAAAAGAGGCTGCAGCATTTGACAAAAAACTGCCTCTGCTGTTTGAGTGAGAATGTGTGGGCCGGGCTCCAGTGCAATGTGAATGAAACGGGGCCTTTTAATAGAAATGCTGGCATGTCTGTTACTGTGGCAACACTGCTGGGCACCACTTTTAAAATTGCCTCCCTCCCCCATACCCACTCCCATGCTCCAGAAGCTGTGATCATCTGCAGCACCCACTGAAGTTCACCAGGGTGCCTTGCAGGTGTTCAGCACCTGCCAGAATTAGACCCCCTGAACATGCAGAGAAGTGAAGGGCTGCTGCAGAGAGTAGAGTCCAAGCATTTGTTTGAAGAGCCACGCATGCAGACTGCTGGGGCAGGCACTTGTTCTGGGCACCACAAAGCCTCCCGTGGCTTCTGTCTCAATATTAGTCGAAGCAGGATAGGACTGTATTGCCCATGGGCAGCGTCCTGCAGCGAGCCCTGGGTGCTACCTGGTCCAAGTCATAGGAGCAGGAATCCACCCGCTGCCGGAGGACATTCCACTTCTTCCCACGGAACAAACGCCAGAGAGATGACAGGCCGTAAATCTTCAGGCAGTAGAGTCTGAGCAAAGAGAATGTGCTGTGCATCAGAGCTGCAAGTTCTTGAGCTTCAACACAAAACAGCTGTCATCGTTACACCCCTGTGCCCACTCACTTACCGACGCCACAGAACTCAGGGCAGCAAAAGAAATCAGCCCAAGAATGACACAGATAAAATACTTATTGCTCTGTCACCTGTATTTGGGCTGGCCCATGGCACGGGCAAAGCAGGCTACTGCAGACCGCTCTGGACCACTGAAGGGCAACGGCCACACCATGCCCCAGAGCTGCAGTAAGGGTCTTGATTTCTGCTCCTGTTGATGAAGAGGCTGGCATATGGGAAGTGGCAAGCGATGCTGGAAGGTGGTTCCTATGAGCAGCAGCAATTGCCAGCCCCATGCCACCACCTTTTCAGCAGCAAAAGAAGCAGCAAACTTATTCCCCTGAGCTCACCTCTGTCTCTCCAGTTTAGATCTGCCCTGTTCCCCTTGCTTTGCATGCCTTCCATGCCAGGAGTGGCCAAGGTCTTACCCCTCACACACCTGAGTCAACACAATTCAATTTTGCCTCCACAGCACAGAGAGGCAAGGGAGAGGACTGGAGCCCCTGCACCTTCTTTATTAAACTGCACCTTCAAACATCTGTAAGAATGTGAAGAGATCAACTAAATGGCTGGTGATGCTCCTATTGCGTCCTTTCCTTAGGCCTTCATAACTTGGTGCTGCAACACTTGGAGCTACTTCCCTCCCAGAAAAATGGCAACGGTGAGAGCAGCTTGAGGTGATAAGGGGTAGGAAATAGACACCCCTATGGAATAAGATAAAGAGCAAGCCCCTGGGATGGAGAACAGGCACAAAGAGCCCTGGGCTCTTGTGTGTCCAACATACAGGGATGTAAAGAAGGGGGACACTGCCAATCTGTGGGGCAGAACAGAACCTGAGAAAGCCTGAGCTACAAAAAGCCAGACTGATTAACCAGCCTAGTTAAGGCATGGAGGCTGCTCAGATTTCAAGGCAGTGTTGTGAAAGCAGAGGCAAGGAGTCTTATCCAAAAGAAGACTCTGGTTTGAGGAACACCAACTGCTTCAAGGAACTGGCAGGGTGCCCCCAGACTGGCAGGCACAGCTCTGCACTAATCCCTAGGCAGGAGTGCACCCAGGACAACTCCTCCAGGTTGCTGGTACACACCTGCCCCATGGCTCTGACTCTGGCCATACACTCCCCTGCACACCCTGACAAGGCACCAAGTGGGTGTTCCTGCTGTAGCACCTGCCCCACCTTCCCTGGCTGCCTGCACACACAGGCCTGCTCTTGTTTCACCATGCAGTTTGTTTCAGAAGAGGATCTCAGGCTTCACCAGCACCCAAACCAGCAAATTCTTCCACCAGCTGCAAGAAGGCAAGGTGTTGTGGTAGCTGTGTTGATATGGGTGACTATTCTCCCTTTCCAACTCTCCACAGGGGGCACCTGGCACAGTAGGAGCAGTTTTGTGCCAGTGGCACAATAAAATATAGCTGCTCTGTACTTCTAACAAACAGCATCATTCTACATGCATAAAAGAATGGAATAAATTAACTGCTGGTTAAACTGTGAATTCAAGAGAACTATGACAGGATTGAATGCTCCACAAATTAAATATATGCCCTGAGTGTTCACTGGCCCTTCTCTCCAAACGTACCCAAGACATAACCAAGAGAGATCAACTCACCTGGCTCCGTAGACATAGAAGCAGTAGATGTGGAAAGTCAGAAGGGCAATGATGTCAGAGAGGATGCAGAGAGCCATGGTCAGGCCCAGACAAGCTGACAGACCGACATACCAGAGGATCATCTCAATGAATGGGGACATCAGGTGAATGTAGCCTAGTGGACATTGCAGAGTGTCAGTATTTGACTGAGACATCTTCCTATTGACACTCTCAAAAGTCTGATTATCCGTGCCTTAGAACATTGCTCCAGAAATCATAGCCACAAAAACATGGAAGTAAAACTGGAAAACTCCTTTAGATGTCATCTTCTGTTTAGGAGGGCCAACAAAAACTCTTTCACCCTAGGTTTCTGTCCAGGTGTGGCAGCTCTGTGAGAAAGGGGAAGACATGCTCAGCGTAAACAGAGCAGTCACCTTGCTCCACAGGATATTTGCTTTCCTAGATTTGTGTCCAGGTTCCTAATTACATTTTTAACTGCACACATCAACCTTTACTGCAACCATTCCCCTTTTCTTGCTATTCCCACAAAAGCCATCCCATATGGCTTTTGTAAAATAAAATAGTGTGGAAGCACAGAGTCTCTTCCATCACTAAAGTCACAGAAACGAGACCATACTTGATTGGTGAGCAGAGTAAATCAGTATAATAACCATGGAGTTCACATCCATCATGACTATACTCCTTCATCAAGAAGGATAACTTATCAAGGATAACAGGGTGTTGCACTAAGCTGAAGTCAGTGACAAGACAGTTTGCATTTGCATCCCAAGGTCATGCTTCTCATCCCTTTCCTATCAGCTGCCTCTTACAGGGCGAAGACTATGAACACCTACATAACACCTAAAGCCTTCCCTTGGACACTCACCACTAACGGCACCAAGTAAGTAAGCTCCGTCATGATTTACACTTCTTGCAAAGCATCAGTACAAGCATTTTATTTAATATGCATGACTTCCTTGTGTGGGAATCCAACTTTGGCTTGAGTTCCCACAGCAGGAAGACTCACAGACAAGTTTGTACTTGCAGTAGTGCATTTCGATTCATTATTCACCTCTAGGCAAACATTAAACACTCGGGATGGAAGAGATGAAAAGGGAGGCTGAAAAGTTAAACAATTGCACTTACTAATCCAAAGATGGATGTGGTAAAGGAAGAAGCGTCCCAAAACCTGATCCAAAGCTCGGTTCATTTTCAGTCCAGCTGGCGCTCCCATTAGCCATTGGAGCAGGTCCTGAAGTTCTTCAGCTACGTGCTATAAACACATGGAAGCAAGGCACCTGAGATAAAAGACTGCTACCACACTGAAAAGGTGCAGTGTGCTGCATGTGCTGTCCCCCGCCCCCCCAAAGTATTCTTACCACACCCTTCAAACCAATGGAGAAAAACCCCATCCAAACTACTACTTTACAGACAACTAGTTAAAACAGAAATGCACCTTTGCTGGCAAATGACTCTACTGAACCTAAACATAATAGCAGAGAGGAAGCTGAACTGCTTAAACATGGAACAGTGCTGGGAACACAAACCTCGTGTTTGTTCATGGCCATCTTGGGTAGATTTGCATAGTATGATTTCTTGGTGTAACAAGAGTTCTTGAAATAGGTGGCAAATGCTGGTGCACAAATCGACTTCTTTGGACAGTCAACTGAAAAGTCAGAACTGAGCAAGTAATCTAACTATGGGGAAGGCTGTCAGGATTTTAAAAGGGGTAAGACGGCAGTGCACTCATGGGGAAAAACGTGAATTTTCACAAATAACCTGTATGTGTTTACAGCAGGGTACAAAACACAATTATATAAATGTATTTCACACATAAACAAACTTTCTTGATACTCTGTGGTGTACTAGGCAAGATTAACCATGCTATATAGCACTGATCTTGCCTACCACTATTGTGCCTCTGCAGGCTTCATGGAGAGATACTCATGGCATCCTAGTAAAAAAGAAGCCCTCTGAATCATTGAGGAAAAAGCCTAATGGAGCTTGTTCCCACATCAGTGAGGGCTTTGACTCACAATTTCTGGTCATGTAATCCCAGGCTGATGTTATTTACCGATTTTCTCTCTCCACCCCACTACTCTGTCAGAGGTCCCCCTTGCAGTCAACAGGGCAGAAGATGGGATGGCTTTGCTCCTCAGCAGTTTGCATCTGACCTACTCACCTAAGCTGAAATCAGTGATGAAGTCCACTTACCAGGCTGTGAATTGAGGTAGCTGAGAGTGGTAACCTCCAGCAAACAGGTTGGGAACATACCTGGAAGAAGTGACCTCTCACACTGTCCCACATGAACAGAGATTAGGAGTAAAAGCCTTCTACATCTGTAAATCCCACTTATAGTCAAGTCCATGCATGTGAATTGCACTGCAAATTGTGCAGAAGAATCAAGACCTGCTACCTGAAGCTGATGCACTGTAGCCTACTTCCCCCATCATTTGTATGGACAATTTCCCTAAGGGGAAATGATTTCCAAGAATTATTCCATTTTATTTATTAACCAACAGGTTCCCTGCAAAATGAATTTGTAAACATTTACTTTTTGTAAATATTTACTTTTTGTGTAGTGGCAAAATTAAGAGCTCCACCTTCAACTTATTCAAAAGGAATGCCTTGTTATTTCATTCATTTCCCTCTGTCCCTTAAAACATCTCCCTGCAAGTCAGAACTGATTTGAACCCATGGATCTTACCTCTGTGGCTGAAAAGTGTTAGCTACTTTATAAATAGAGTGTTTTAAATATTTTAAGTGTTGGATTGGTAACTTAGAAAAAGCATTTGGGGATTTTAATTAAATATTTAAATGCTTGAAAGCAGTTCTTCAGCAAGGCTGTTTTTCAGCACTGAATACTTCTGGAGGCTGTCAGTCCCAGAGGTGCTACTAAATTCTGACAGAGGCACATAGCTCTGGGAAGGTGCCCTAGCTTGCTGTACTTAGCTGGGTAACACATTTCAAAACATAGTCCTAAGACATAACCTTGCAGGCTGTTTTCCAGCCAGATATTTTAGGACTGATCAATAGCAAGCAGAAACAGAAAAGGTGGCTGGGGTCCAATTCTCCTGTTGCAGTCATGAATACTGAATGTGGCCAGTATTAATAAATAAGATACAGTGAATTGGAAGTGTTTCATAAAGGGGTGTAGGGACACTACCAAACTGGAGACTAAAGCTAACACTGTTTAGATGAGATCACTGTGGAAATATTTTCTTTATTGTCATGCTCTTCTTTCTAGTCTCCATATGCAGCTGGTCTAATGGTGATGTGACATTGATGGAGAAGGATACACAGCAAACTGTGGGTGGGCACCAGGTAGCACATTACAAATTTCCGGAGCAGAGCATCTAGTGCAAGTCAGAGCAAGCAGAGCCAAAGCATTCCCTCCCAGATGCGTTTGCCCTGTGTCTGTTGCAGGTGCTTGGGGCTCTAAGTTATACTATTTTACAAATTAACATCTAAGAATATTTTCCAGGAAATGTCCTCTCTGTTTGCTTTGTTTATGGATTAGCAGAACATGACTGAATAGGAACTTACATCCAATTATCTCTAAGCTCCAGTAACATTTTTGGAGGCACGATCTATGATAAATATTTAACTGTTTCAAAGACATTACAGCTTAAGTAAAAGAGACATCAGCAAGGATGAAAGAGGTTAAAGAGGAAAAAAAAAAGATGATGGTTTATAAGCAGTTCTTCTTTTTAAAACAGACAAATGTAGCACTTTGAATCAGGTATTTTTGAAAGAAGGCTGTCTTGTGGAAGGCAAAAACAAGGACAACCATTGGGAAGTCTGGTGGGAACAGGAGGAAGGAGTTGGGTAGGAGTTGTGAGGGCACCTACAGAGAGATTATTCACATTTTCCTTTCTTGGATTTGAAAGCCTGTTCCAAAAATCAGTCCTTCGTATTGCATACAGCTACTCACCAGTTACTCCCTAGGTGTCTCTGAATCACATCTGCCTCATTTACTGACAAAAGCAACTTGTTATTACAGTCAGCACAGTGCAGTTCATCAAGCTGTGAAAGTGGGAGCTGCAGTTAATGATGTCTTGTGCATCATCAACAACTGCTAGCTAAGTGCTGATTTGAGAACCATTTTATCAGGGACGACAAATGATGGCTAGGGAGTATGGCTTGATCCTCACGTCAGCAGGCTGAGCTTCTGACCCTGGTGTTGCTGAGAGCTAAAATAACCTACCTGCATCTGCTTCCTTCCAGAGAGATGTTTGCTAGGAAAAAAAAATGAGCACTGCCTCCAGCCCTCATACAGCTATGATTTGTCAATACTAAAATCAATCAATCAAACCAATAAGGTTAAAATAAGGTTATCTATATAACCTTATAAAATACAATAATCTTATTATATTATATATAATGTTCTATTTACTAGCAGATACAGAGATGTAAGGTCAATGCTATCATCAGATCTGGGGAACATATTAAAAGCAGAATAGCAAGGAGCATTAGGGAAGGAAAAGTAACTCATTCTGCACATGGGAAAGTTTGCGTTGCTGAACTTGGCAACACATAAGCACTTGAGAAAGCCCAAGTGATGGGAATAATGCATACCAGATGGACACTCAGCAGCAAGGAGGAAACCTACTGCTGAATGGCTAAGGGGAGATTGTGCTGTCATACTGGAAAAGAAGTGGTTCTGGCTTGCACACCAAATGCTGATGTCATTGGTATATTTTAGAATCACTCAGATGTGCATTTTTTAAGGCCTGCACAGAACACATATAAATTGGTGCCCACTGAAGGCAGTTAAAGGACTCCAAATGATTTTATGCTCACAATCTAATACACTTGAAAGAACAAAGTAAGGCTGGAAAGTAAGAAGAGTTGTAAATGGCCTGAATTGATAAGCTTAGAGATATTGCAGAGAAGAAAAGCATCAACTGACCATGAGGCCAGCCACGCAAGGACGAGTTAACACTTCCAGGAAAGTAAGTAAACAGCTCTTCGTGACACCAAAGTAATAAAGTCCACACATGTAGGAGACATGAAAATAACTGACACTATGATGCATAAGTTGAGTGACAGATGAGCTAAATTACTGAAAGGGGACCAAACGAGCAACTCTCACAAGCAAGCCCACCCAGGACAGGTGCTGGGATCAGATACACCTTGAGCACAGAGAGCGTCCATCTGCCAAAGACACTGGGCAGATGGAACCCCTCCTGGAGCCACCTGTGCAAACAGGAATGCAGCCAAAAGCCACTTCCTTGCAGACTTGTTAAGAAATTAGATTTCTGAGAGCTGGACACTTACAGTAATCCCATAGGGAGAGCTCTAGAGAACTTAAACTTTGCCAGCTGAAATATCTGTAAGGGAAAAGACTTAGGAATAAGACTTAGAAAAATATTTTCAGTGTATAGCTCAAATACAAGAGCAAGTCTATTGCAAGAATTGTGGTCCTTTCTACCCCATCACTGCTGAATAGTGTCTGCAGCAATCCTGAAAAGTTTGACTATGAAAAATAAAAACCAACAGCAATAATAATAATCCACAGCTATGCTATGGCTCCACAGAGACCTATGGCTTGTAGCAATTAAATGGTTAGACATGGACCAAGCAGATCATCATCAAGGGAAATGTGAGCTTTTCCCAAGAAAGACAGGATAAGTAGGAAAAATAAATTGCTGCTGGAATTCTCTAATCAGAATAAAGTTCCTCCCAACCAAGAAGCTGGAGAAAGAGCAAAGAGAGGACATTCTCCAGCTGCTAGAAAGAAACCAATGGAAATCTACCTTCTCTCCCAGAAAGGAAAGGAAAGTAGGCAGAGAGAGGATTAGGCTGTGCAGCTGCATGACAGTGCTCAACATTGGCTGCACATGTACTCCCAAGACATAGAAGCTCTTAAAATGGAGCTAACTTCAGATTAGTGGTCTGGTCTCCAGCCTCTGAAGTACATTATATATTCCTCACTGCCACTTAAACAGATATATTGGAGTACTGCACCCAAAATGAACCACCAGAAGAACAGGATAATATGAGTCATACTTGTTCTTCATTAATTCATGCTTATGTCGAGGGACCTTAGTGGGCAAGAAGAGTTATGTCTGAGAAGATCACAGGACATAGCAAGTTTTCCTAGTTTACCATCTGTACACCACAGCTTTTAGATAGGATTTCAGGTGTTTTTATCCTGACTAGCTAACGCCTTTGGATTTCCCCATGAAATTCCTCTTCACAAGCATAGCTGCACTGCTTATCAAGTTTGACTTTTCAGCTGTTTATCACATTCAACCCATGTTACACCTTTCTACCCACCTCCCCCTCAAATGCCCCATACAGCAACAACTTGAGGACACTTCTTGTCCGCTCCAGAATAAAAGTGTTCTGGCTTGATAACCACTCAACCTGCAGCTGCAGAGCTCTGTCCAAGCCATAATTGTTACTTTAGGAGCTGGAGCAGCCCTCCGGTAAACATCTAATTACTATTCACTGCACGGGTAAAGCAGAGCTGTGTTCCTTTTAAGCAGCCCCAGTAGACTTGATTTGAAGATTTCACTGTTCTTGAGGAGACCTAATTTGCATTACTTCGGACAGGACTCTCTCCGAAATCCTTGTGTGTAAGGCATTGCCTCCTTACAACTACCCCAGGCATCAAGAGTTGGTTAGTACCCACAGCAGGTGAAAGAAATGGCTTTGCCCAGACCTACATCAGCCATGGGGATGAGTGTGTCAGCAAGGTGACCAATTCGGTTCTTTCTGTACAGCCAGGACATCAGCAGTATCCCCAGAGCCACATCAGTAAGCAGAGAGACAAAGATGTTGGCTTTCCTGCATGCAGGATAAAGAGAAACAGTGTTAGAGCAAAAGGAAGGACGGTGTTTAATGTTTCAATGACAACTGTCAGCTTCACTTACATAGCATCTTTAAAGTCCCAGGGACACCAGTACAATTTACTGAAGAGACATGGTGTAGAGATCTTTTGACTTTCACTGGTGTGCCCCTACTTCTGTGGCCAAACACGGTGCCACTCGGAGCCTGCCACACCACAAAACCTTTCTTAGTAAGGGGAGTGAAGAGTAGGATTTAAGCTGCAAAGAGTAATGTTAGACAAAGTGTGTACATATATATACACTCAGGGGGGTTTCATCAATACTTAGGGCACCAGCACTTGGAGTATCCATATCGAGATCAGATGGGTTTCAAGAGGTATACTTTAGTTGAACCACTAGTCAATGTAATAAATAGTATTTCTGGGTACATAAACATACCCAGAAGGGCTGCTGAACTGCCCCCTCACTGCTAGAGTTTCTGAATGAAATTCCATGACGTGAGTTATTCAGGAAATCAGATTAAACAATCACAGTTACTTTTGGCCTTCAAATCTGCTAATCTATTTTAAGTGTTCCCTGGTAGTCTATTACTGCAGGATCAGAGAAGCACACAGAACAAGACTCGCTGTGTAATGGCTGTAGGGCATTCAATATCTGTCTCGGATCTCTGCCTCTCCCTGTTCCACTCACTGTGCTGCATGTTTGCTTTTTCTGTTACACTGACCTTGTTACTGCTGTTGGAGTCACTGGTCTCCAGTTACTGCAAGAAAGATTCCCTAAAACAGTGGGTGAAAGAGTGGAACATTTAAACCATTCTGCTCTTATGGAAAGTGCCACTGAATACTGATTGCAGTTTTTGGTTCACAGCAGCATTGGTGGAAGTACTGATAGCAAAGCACTACACACAGCGGTGCAGTACAAGCTTTCAATGGGCAATATCCTGGTTGCCTTTCCTAGGCTAGAGCAAAAGGCATGTATCTGGCAAAAGGCATAATTAACAAAAACAGAGTGCAGAGTAAAGATCTGCAAACTAACAGGGAGTAGAGCAAAGAAGGCAACATGACATGGTGTGGTGAGGACCCCATAGTGCTGTGTGGGCACAGGATCCATGGTTTGGGTTCCCCAGAGGAGACAGGGCTAGAGCAAAGGCGTACAGGACTTCATGTGTACTCCATACCTCATTAGGTGAGTCTGGGTTTGAGCCTTCTTGTTGCTGCTGATGACCTGAAGGTGCTGCAGGCGATGTCCCAACTGCTCACAAGTTGAGAGTTTGCTCCATAAGAAAGACAAAGGCCAAAACTTCAGCATCCTGCAGAAATACCATGGCAATGTCTTCTTTTGCTTTTGCCATATAGTAGGCTGTACAGCATACAAACTCCATGCTAAGTATTCAGTGTAAAGTTAAGGTTGTACAACCAGAGATGGAGTCAACATATTATGATTAAAGAATATTACATGCTAACTACTCTCTTAAAGGTTAAAAGAATTAAGGCAGCCTTTCCAGATCAAGACATCTAAAGCACACAACCCAACCTCTCATTTCCATTCTGGAAAACCAAGTGTCTTGCTCTTCCAAGGAAGCCACAACACAATCCTGATTCCAATCTGTGCTTTGGGATACGTCATTGGGATTGCACACTGCTCTAAGTCTCCAGAAGACTAGATTCAAGACAGTTGTCTTCAAGACAGCACAACAACACAACATGGTGCAACTGCTTCACAAATCCCAGTATTACTAATCACAAGAATCTATCTAGTGTGAGCCTGGTATAACAAACAGCTGTGTTCCCCCTGCAGTTTCTGTGCCTTTTCCCCCTCTTTTCTTTTTCTTCCACTTGATAATTTTCTTCTTTTTTCTTTATTACTTCCAAATTCCTTTCTCAGGGTCTTAATTTCTATCTTCTTTCCACTGCCTTGCCAAGGGTGACCAGCATTATGTAGATAACACGACATTTAGCATTTAATTAGGTTTCAAAATTAACATCCACATTAGGCTTGAGGGGGAGGAAATATTCACACACTTCTTTTTTTATGGCTCAGAAGAAAAGTACTAAATGATGCTCAATTTTTTTGAGGGAGTTACTTTTATTACCAGACAATCTATAAAGAAAGGAATGATGGCGATTTGCGTAGTCTAAAATGACACCACTGGATCCAGGCTGGTCAAAGAATGCAGAGTGGCAGTACAGCAACACAAAGCACCATGTTTGTTGTGGGGAATAAATTCTGATGTGGACATAATCTAGATCACTTCCTTCCTGTACACAATGGTTGCTTCACTATTTTCACAGTGTTTCACTGTTTCTTATTAAGGGTCCAAGAATTTATATTCACTTTTAGTCACTTTCTTCACCTACTCTCTCCTACTGCTTTGGCATGCTCCTTCAGTTTATATTCATTCCAAACACTAAAATTATTCCTGGTATCCTGTTTCACTTTTGAAATCATACAGCTGTTTGGATCATTAGTGAGCATGGCCTGGAAACATCCCTGCAACACGTGCATGCCTTCCCTAGATTTCATCTGGAGGACTTCAACCTGTTGGCCAGCAGCAGAGTGCCCTTAGGACTGGCCAGGATAAAATGCAGGATGGGCAGACTGGAGACTGGCTCCTATTTATACATTTTACACAAATTGCAAGGGTATGGCTTGTTCAAAATCCTGCTCTGTTCACTGTGGTTGCTAGCCCCTTCGTCCCCCCATCCTCCTGAGTACTTTCAACCATCCTTCGTGCAAGGTTTGTCAGCTTAAAAAACAGTGCTGAAGTCCTCCCTTCCCCCTCCCCATTCAAATTTCACACACATTGGTTTTGAAATACACGCAGTGTACTGTGAATCATTCTTCTTAATTTGAGGCCTCCTAGTTACACGGCTCTTTGTTACAGCCTCCCACCTTAGAGACAAACGAATGCATTGTTCTTCAGCTGACTTGTCAGGAGGTGATATCTAAAGTGGCAGAGGAAAGACCGCCATGCAGGGGAGGGAGACATGGGGGGCAACAGCACTGGCCGCTGATCTCAAAGAACCTGGGTTTGCAGATTCACCGAGGCACAAGTGCAGATGAGTTTTCTCTTCCAATTATATCCTAGCCCAGTGGTTACAAATTCTAGCATGGCAAGCCTCTGCTAGAGCAGAGAATTGCACTTGAAATGCAAAGAAGGGGGAAGGAGAAATGCTCTACCTGTGTGGTTATGTACAGACAGCTGAAGGTGAAATATTACTGGTCAAACCAACAGATGCCAGAACATCTCAGTTCAAGTAGAAAGCAACAGCTCTGAGGCCCTGTGCTAAACACTCATTGAGCTGACAGTGTCCCCATCCTCTCCCAGCAACGTGTGTCTCTTACCATCCATTGCTGCTCCACAACTCCCCAAGCCAGAGGTGGCTAGCTTGTGGGTCACCCACTGACCAGACACCCCTGGTCAAAGGAAAGGACAGGCTGCTGCTCTGTTCTGCCTGAGGAACGTCTTGAACGAGCGAGAATGGTGACCAAAGCAGCCTCATCCCCCAGAGCACCCCCCTGACATGTGCACCCACTGCAGCCTGCAATGAGTAAATGCATCTCCTTGATTGAGCAGGATGGGTCCAAAAGGCACATCAGAGGTCTGTGCTTGTCTGTACTACGACTGACTCTCTTTTCTTTCCACTTAATACCAACCTCTATTCCATTTACATACTTTCTTTAGAGAGTACATACATACACATACTTATTTAAACAAAAATACAAACACTCTGCAAAAAGCTCAATATAATAGTCGCAAGATGTGCTACAGAAACTCTCATCTCCAAGAGTACTGAGGAAGAAAGCCAAAAATATTTCTTGTGTGGTCTTCTACCCCTATGCATACCAACTATGCATTGCTATAAATGCTCCCACTTGTTTACCACACACTATATAGAATGATTTTCAGAAGTGCAATGGAAAAACAACCAAATTAAAACACAAACAAACAAACAATGATGTTGTGTCATCGCATTATTTAAGCAGCAGGAGATCTTTGGGGTATTTCCAAATATAAGGAATTTTTGCAATAAATTAACAGAGCCTGCATGAGGAAATCTTGATTTTCCAATTCAATTTTTTTTTCCAAGAGTTAAGAGTAGATTTTTCAGATATCAAATGAAAAGCAATCTTTCTGAATCTGGATCACATGCAAATATTAAAGCTCCATTAACCAGAACCCCCGGCTGCCTTTTTCCTCCTTGCTAGAAACTGCAGGAACAGTGCAGTTCTTCTGGATGAGGAATCAGAGGTCCTGGTGTTTGTAAATGGACTTTTTTTAAAAGGAGTGCACAGAGTTTATTGCCTCAATACTAAACCATCCTGAGCACACTAGAGACCTTCAGTGGTAATGGAAATTCTACACACAAGTCCCTCTAAAGAGAGAACTGCAATGGCCATCCCTCAGCACAAGGTGGTGCTGAAGAAATGCCTTAGAGATGTACAGGACGAGAGTGCTCGGTAAGCTTGGATGGATGTCAGTGCTCACTTTCTGAGATTTCTGATGATGCTGCTGCCCTGCTTCGCCAGCGCAAAAACACAAAAGTGGCATATCCAAAAAAGCCCCAAGCCTCCATAGCCTGAGAGGACGTCACTGATCTCTTTCTTTAGCTTTTTAAAGCTGACTATCCCTTAACATCACAAAAACCTGGGAAACAAAGAAGTCCTACGAGCAGAAGGAGCAAAAACCTGGTAGATCTTATTTTATGGGACATCCTGTCCCAGCACAGGGAGGAGGGGACTGGAAGGACACCTGCATGTGACGTCTTGAACCCTCTCTGCCTTGTATATGCTGAAACAAAGGAGGCTGTACCACACATCACATACTAAATTGAACCAAATTACATTAAATGACTTAGAAGGTCAAGCAGGGAGTTTGTTATAAAGCTAGGTACTAATCTCTGTTCTCCAAGACTGACGTTTTAAAACACCCGTAACATTAGTAAATATAATGCTGATACTGTGGGTGAATAAAACAAAGCAGAAAGAAACCTTTATCTACCTCCCAAGGTTAAGAACAAGTTCAACCTAGGTTTATGCACAGCAAGCCTCGCATTCTGCCTGCTGGTATGTACAGCTGGCTGCTAGTCTGGCTGCTGTCTGGCTCAAAATGTCCATACTGGGCTTAGGAAAAGCTGAAATCTAAGCAGCCCGTGATAAGCTGGCTAGCAGCTATCTGTGCCCAACCTGCCAAACTGAGCTTGAACTCCCAAGTTATGCTTAGACTGTGGCCTTCTGGAGACCTGTGAGGGTTTAACCTGACTCTAAGCCTTGTTTGAGTTCTAGCACGGATCAAGATGGGCAAGTCTGACCTTGAGACCAAGTGCCTATGCAGAAAAGGATCATCTTGTTTGTTGGTAGTCACACACACTACATGGACAGCCAGAAAAAGGACCTCCAGAGCTGACTCCCAATCTTGTACCCAACGACAAAGTTCTGACTTAGTTACCATTAACAGCCATTAACTTAGTTACCATTAACAACTATTAATGCATAGTCAGAGTCTATAGAGCAGTCCCAGGAACCAGTAGTCCCTGATTGTATCAGTTTTGGGGTTGACCCTAAATCTCTTCCAATAGAGTAGTCCAAAACCTGACAGTTTTCCCTTTGTGTACCAAAATGTGTAATCCAACTGTTCAGAAGATCTTTGCATATGAAGAGTTTCACTGTAATTTTTTAATGACAGCATCATACAATTGGAAACCTGTTAAATGACTCCATTCCCCATACCCTTAGGCTGTACTTGAGAAGATTTATCCATGAATACAGTAGTAGCTGTTATCCACATTTCATTAATCAAAGTGTCCTCTTGCAGCTTGGAACTTAAACTCCTCTCCCCTCTCTGGCACAACCTCTCTAGGCAGGCTGACCAGATGTGTTATTAAGCTTTATACACAGAAGCTTCCCCCCTTCAAATCTGCTCAGAATTCCTCTTTAGTGCAAGCACTTGCCACCCATGACATTTGAAGCATCCTGTTCAGTTTCATGGTTGTGACAGCAGGATTTCACCAAGGATTCACGTAGACGAGCATTCCCTGTAACTTGCCATAAGGTGCCAAGGTTGCAGCACCACCGTCTGTTACAGAGACGATGGATTGAGACACACAATTTGTTGACGTTTGATAGCTGTGGAGGGATTCATAGCAAACAGGGAATAGGGAGTCCCAGCTATCGAGCCATTAAGAAGACCCTCATGTCATTCTGTCAGCCATGGAATAGCTGGAAACTCAGTTTCAGCTGTGATGAAACTGAAGTGGGGCTGAGCTACCCCTGCTGCAAATACAAATTTCTGGCTGCCTCCCCAGAAAACCTCCCAGCTCCTTGAAGAGCTTTACCGTGTTTGAGGGAGCCTTTAGCCTTGTGTTTTCAATGGAGCTCTCCAAAATTCAATAGCAGCTCTGCAGCAGCCTGTTTCCAACAGAACTATTTTGTATCAACTGTATTTCTCACTGGGGTTGAACAAATGCCTGAACAGGAACCACATTTCCATGCAAAATATAAGCTGGCCGATGTCGCATCACTTACCTGCTCTTGCAGATCCCAGAGATAAGTGAAAGCAGGAATGTCAGCAGCATGCACACAGGCACAGAGGCCTGCTTCATCAGCTCCACGATGATACTAGCTTCAATGCCATCTGACTGCCAGTGGGTCAACTTGACGGGCCCATCATCGTATCTGTCTGTCATGAACAGTATCTTACTCTTTGCAACTGTGTCAAAGATGGCAGAAAGCTTTGAAACATCATCTGCCTTGTGGTCAGTGGAGGAAGCTGTGTCCAAAGGTGGATGTAGGTGGGAAAGCATGACTTTGCGCTGGTCATAGTATACTAGGATGATTTCTTCCTCCTTAGAGTTGTTAGAATGTTTCTGAAGGGTAGAACAGCTCCAGAATTTGCTGCCTCCCTCTTTGCTTATCTGAATCCATGGCTCATGGGAGAATATTGTCCCAAGGTCTTCCAAGAACTCACTAAGACTCTCTTGTTTCTCCTGTTTGCTGTTGTTCCATGAGCCAAGGACAGAAACACTGACTTGAGCCACCCGTTGGACTTCACTGAGATACTGCTTCACCTGGACAGGAATAAAAGGGAAATGGACCACGGCAAGGATAACAGCAGAGTTCTGTTCTGAGATCCAGCGGCCAATCAAAATGCCACTTTCTGCTGAGGAGCAGCATGATGGAAAGAAGACCTTAAGTACCATGGCAGCGATCCTGGAAGAACAGTACACCTGCCAATAAACACAGAAATAAAACTTGAGAATGGTGACTAAATGCAAGGAAAATTTGAGCTGACCAAAGTCACTGGGGAGGAAGACCAATCAAGTTTTAAAACATTAAGTCCAACCACTTGCACAATGATGTCAGTGACAGCCAACAGATATATACACATCAGAGAAGTATTTAGGAGGTTCCTGATAATCTGCAGTCTTTGAAGTGAGGGGTGGCAAGCCTGAAGTTTCTCAGCAAAGCCCTTCTCTGAGTCCTGGAGCAGTCTTTCATGATGGTACACTGATAAGCACAGCCCATTGGAGCAGCCAAGATCAGGAATCTATCCAGCCACAGATCTTGGATCTGATACTGGATGCACTTGAGCACTGCCTACAGAAGGGACTATATTGTGGCACACCGTGATGCCTCTGGGGAATATTTCCTCCTATTACTGACAATCAGATATTGGTTTATGCTACAGAGCCAGATAACTTCAGAGCCTCCTTTATCATCCAGGTACACAGAGCTGTGCTCTGCAAGAAACTCACTGAACAACCTTGGTCAGGTCACTCATCTCCTCTTGTCTCACTCCTCTCATCTGGAAATAGAGACGATAATTTTGTCAAAAGGGACTACAGTGATTAAATGATTGAACTTCATAGTAGTTTTAATTTATTAGATATAAGATCCTAAAAAAGGAGAAGCATCTCTGCTTTATCGGTGTTATCTACAATATTTTTCTTCATGTCATTAAGAAAACATCTCAATGGCTTTGTAAGACTTTTACAAAAAGGAGCTCTGAGGCAGTTGACAATGTCTTTTTAAATAAGGTGGAGATTTCTAACAGAAATATAATTGCAGTAAGGAGGGCGCTGGTGCAGAACAGTCGGCATCCGGTGCCCGTTGTCCTTTCCCCGTCCTTCAGTGCTTTGTTAGAGATGTGAAAACTCTGCAGGCCCCCGAGGCTGACTCCTCTGCGAGGGACCCAGTCAATTGGAAAGAGGAACACAGAGTGTATTTATAATATGTAGAGAGGATGCACAACATGGAGGTCCCTCGTGTTTTGGGTTTTCTCTCTTTTTAATACAGGACAATTGATCCAGTAAATCTCAGAACCTGGCAATTTGCTATGGCATGGACAAGGCGATGGAGAAGCAGCAAAAGTGAGTGATTAACCTACTCCCAGCCCCACAGCCCTGCCAAGTACAGCAGTAGGAAATGTCTGCTTACGGATGAGTTGTCAGCCCCTCGAGGCAGGAAGGTGAAGTTTCCTTGTGCACAGCTCACTCCTCCAATGGGAAAAGCACCACAGTTATGTTTGCAAGGATTAATGTTTTTTTTTTTCTAGAACTCAGTTTTCCCTTTTACTGCAAATGAGCAAAGCACACCCCAAGACTTCCCCTCAAACAGGCGTAGAGGTGCTTGTGAGGGATTTTGTTCACAGCATGCTGCTGGAAGCAGACAGTGTTCGCAGGTGCTGAGGGCAGTGAGCACCATCCCTCGCTGCCTCACAGACCCTCCAGCCCACAGCAAGATTTGGAGGCCACAGAGGGACTTCCATCTCTCCCTCCTTGACCAGAAGGACAACCCCAGAGAAGTGGAGTCTGTAAGGAAGCAGGATCTCAGAAGAACCTCACATAACATGTGTTTTTCCAAAGGGCTGCAAGCCTCCAGCAGAAGGGGAAGAGAAGGGGAAAGATATATAAAGGAAGGGTAGAAAAATGGCAGATGTGACACCCTGAGACTGTAAGGGTATAGGACACCAGGCATGGGAAAGACCAAAGACTTGCAGTCCAACTGAAAAACGTCATCTTTAATCAAAGTTTAATCACTATTAGACCCAAATGGACTGAAAAACAAGACATCCAAGCTTATTTTTCACTTCTATTGAAATAGCTAAGATGGGTAGTTTTTAGTGGTTTTTTTTCTGGAAGACCACAAAGACATCAAAGGGCATATCCTGTCTGAAAGTTGTTCCTGACACACATACGGAAGTGGTGAAAATCATCTAACAGACACAATTAATTAGACTGGTCCTTAAAAAAGTTTGAAATAAACCCTGTCCCCTACATTTTGCTTTTTTTTCTTCCAGAATGACTGTGGTTTGTCCAAGGACATGGGCCAAAATAGTCTTCCCTTCACTACCTCTCCTACCTCCTTGCCTAACTCAGATTGTTAAAGAAACATTATCAAGTGAGATGAGATTTGCTTCACAATTTAACTTTAGGTTTGAAAAAGGATTTTCATTCTTTTTCCCTAAGACCCACTGACATATTCCCAGGAAAAAGGAGATAAATTATATAAATATGGGGGCTCTGAAAGGCAAAACAACAGATTGAACACATCGGGAATGTACATACATGCATATGCTCAGAAATTATTTAAAATAATGTAAATTTAGCTAGAGTGATAACATTCTAGCTATATCGCAGTACCAAAACCTTACAAGTGAAATTTACCAATAACTGAACACTCTAAAAATTGAAACTGAGCTTAATGTTTTAAAGGACCCAGAGAAAAATGACAAAAATAAGTACCTGAATAGGGTTTTTCATTATTTCTATTTTAATTACCAATACTACTACTAGTAATATTGGACAGATAACTTTTTAAAGTTGATTTTTCATTCTTCTGCCATTCAGTGAGACCTGGACAGGCTAGAGAGTTGGGCAGAGAGGAATCTAACGAAGTTCAACAAAGACAAGTGTTGGGTCCTGGGAGGAATAAGCCCATGCACCAGTACATGTTAGGGGTCGACCTGCTGGAAAGCAGCTCTGCAGAGAAGGACCTGGGAGCCCTGGCGGACAAGTTAACCATGAGCCAGCAATGTGCCCTTGCAGCCAAGAAGGCCAATGGTATCCTGGGGTGCATTAGGAACAGTGTGGCCAGGAGGTCAAGGGAGATTATCCTCCCCCTCTACTCTGCCCTGGTGAGGCTGCATCTGGAGTACTGTGTCGAGTTCTGGGCTCCCCAGTTCAAGAAAAACACAGAACTACTGGAAAGAGTCCAGCGGAGGGCTATGAAGATGATTAGGGGACTGGAGCATCTCTCTTATGAGGAAAGGATGAGAGAGCTGGGTCTGTTTAGCCTGGAGAACAGGAGACTGAGAGGGGATCTTATCAACGCTTACAAGTATCTTAAAGGTGGGTATCAGGAAGATGGGGCCAGACTCTTTTCAGTGGCGCCCAGCAATAGGATAAGGTCACGGGCACAGACTGAAACACAGGAACTTCCATCTGAATATGAGGAACAACTACTTTACTTTGAGGGTCAGAGAGCATTGGAACAGGCTGCCCAGAGAGGCTCTAGAGTGTCCTCCTCTGGAGATGTTCAAAACCCATCTTTATGTGATCCTGTGCAACCTGCCCTAGATGAACCTGCTTTAGCAGTGGGGTTGGACTAGATGATCTCCAGAGGTTGCTTACAACCCCACCCATTCTGTGATTCTTTTTTCCTCATGAGATGTCATAGTTGTTTGAGAGTACTGCCACAAGAGACTTCCAGTGTCTCTGCACAGCTGTCCTTAAAGGTTTGTCCATCCATCGGACATTTCAGAGAAGAATTATCAACTGACTCTTAATTCAAATATTTATTTTTCACTGAGATTTTTTTCAAAGACAGCTGCAGTCATCTGGGAAAACTTCTCATGGAGAAGAGACACTTATCATCCTTACCTTCTCTAGTTTGTGAGTCTTTCCTCTTACACCTTCCCCAACCTTTTAAATTAACTTATTTTTATGCAGCTAACTACTTTGGCTACAGGTCAGGTTAAAGAATACCTAAGCACATCATCTGTCCTTTGGCTGCTGTAGATATGGCAGAGAAAACTCCGATACAATTTTCAGGCTGTAAAAAATGTCTTGATAGTTGAAAACTATGAACAATTCATATGTTAATGTGGCATACGGTAGTAACCAGGGAGCAGGCCTGGGAGCTCAGGCAGCAGAACTGGTATTCCCAAATCCATGACTGGTCGTGCATTTTATTTATTTCAACAGACCGTTTGAAATCTAAAGTTGACATTTTAAATGTCACCACAGACAACTGTTTCACTGCTGTTAATTTTAACAGAAATATCCTACCAATATGCTTAGTCCGTGCTCATAAAGTGCTTAAAGTCTTCCAGATCTGCCCATTTCTGCTGGAAAGCCCCAGCTTCTCTCTGAGATGCCACACAGCATTAGCACAACCATCTTCGGCACAGTAAAACCAACGGACACAGCCTAAAACACATCAACGCAAACAACAAATGAAGGAAGGACCCCAGGACTGATTAATTTCAGAATTTTAGACAGCAAAGCAAAGGTGAACGGCGGCATGTGGCCCTGGTCCNGGAGACGCCGCTGCCGCCGGGCTGTGCACGGCAGCGGGCCCGGCCGGCGCCGGGAACCGGGCTCCCGCGTTCCGACCGCGCTGCGGGGCTGCCCGGTGCCGGCGGCCCTCTCCCGCCCTCCTCGCTCGGCGCTCTTCCCTGCCCGGCTTCCCCTTTCCCGCTGGCTTTTAAGGCCGCGTGGCCCAGTAGCCTGGAGAGGGCTCGGAGCTGCCGCGGCGGCGCTCTGCCTCGGCTCACCCAGCGGCGCGGCTCACCAGGGGCTCGCCCCCATGCCTTCCCGCGGGGCNTCTGGAGTACTGTGTCGAGTTCTGGGCTCCCCAGTTCAAGAAAAACACAGAACTACTGGAAAGAGTCCAGCGGAGGGCTATGAAGATGATTAGGGGACTGGAGCATCTCTCTTATGAGGAAAGGATGAGAGAGCTGGGTCTGTTTAGCCTGGAGAACAGGAGACTGAGAGGGGATCTTATCAACGCTTACAAGTATCTTAAAGGTGGGTATCAGGAAGATGGGGCCAGACTCTTTTCAGTGGCGCCCAGCAATAGGATAAGGTCACGGGCACAGACTGAAACACAGGAACTTCCATCTGAATATGAGGAACAACTACTTTACTTTGAGGGTCAGAGAGCATTGGAACAGGCTGCCCAGAGAGGCTCTAGAGTGTCCTCCTCTGGAGATGTTCAAAACCCATCTTTATGTGATCCTGTGCAACCTGCCCTAGATGAACCTGCTTTAGCAGTGGGGTTGGACTAGATGATCTCCAGAGGTTGCTTACAACCCCACCCATTCTGTGATTCTTTTTTCCTCATGAGATGTCATAGTTGTTTGAGAGTACTGCCACAAGAGACTTCCAGTGTCTCTGCACAGCTGTCCTTAAAGGTTTGTCCATCCATCGGACATTTCAGAGAAGAATTATCAACTGACTCTTAATTCAAATATTTATTTTTCACTGAGATTTTTTTCAAAGACAGCTGCAGTCATCTGGGAAAACTTCTCATGGAGAAGAGACACTTATCATCCTTACCTTCTCTAGTTTGTGAGTCTTTCCTCTTACACCTTCCCCAACCTTTTAAATTAACTTATTTTTATGCAGCTAACTACTTTGGCTACAGGTCAGGTTAAAGAATACCTAAGCACATCATCTGTCCTTTGGCTGCTGTAGATATGGCAGAGAAAACTCCGATACAATTTTCAGGCTGTAAAAAATGTCTTGATAGTTGAAAACTATGAACAATTCATATGTTAATGTGGCATACGGTAGTAACCAGGGAGCAGGCCTGGGAGCTCAGGCAGCAGAACTGGTATTCCCAAATCCATGACTGGTCGTGCATTTTATTTATTTCAACAGACCGTTTGAAATCTAAAGTTGACATTTTAAATGTCACCACAGACAACTGTTTCACTGCTGTTAATTTTAACAGAAATATCCTACCAATATGCTTAGTCCGTGCTCATAAAGTGCTTAAAGTCTTCCAGATCTGCCCATTTCTGCTGGAAAGCCCCAGCTTCTCTCTGAGATGCCACACAGCATTAGCACAACCATCTTCGGCACAGTAAAACCAACGGACACAGCCTAAAACACATCAACGCAAACAACAAATGAAGGAAGGACCCCAGGACTGATTAATTTCAGAATTTTAGACAGCAAAGCAAAGGTGAACGGCGGCATGTGGCCCTGGTCCCACCACACGGGCTGCCCCATCACCACCAGCCATGTGAAGGGTTCCCAACCACTTGGCAAACCCATGCCCCAGCATCCCGAGGTCTTTCCAAAGGGTGTAAGGCCACCACCACCAGGCCAGGAGATCTAGAAAGCACTGACAAGCCGGCCACGGCTGTCCTGAGGGAGCAGGAGCAGGGCTGTCTCCCTGCAAAGCCCATGGACTTCTTGCTCATCCAGTATTCTGCAGCTCTAAAACGTGATCTTAGGGCACAGGCAGGTCAAGAGACAGCAGCAGTGAAACGCTTCCTCCCCGACACCCCTCGTTCAAGTCTAAGGGAGATTTAATCACGACCCCCTGGCCCTCAGACTGCCCCTACAAAGCCTACGGGACCCTGCACCGCCGCCCCCAGCCCACGCTACCCCCGGGCTGAAGCTGCCGGTAAGAGCTAACGCCCCCGGCCGGGCCTCGGCGCGGAGGGAGCCCCGGGGCCGGGCCGCTGGGGGCAGGCGGGGCCGGGGAGACCCCCGCGGCCGGGNGAGCTGGCCGATAAGGAGTGCTGGCTCGCCCAGCCCCCACGCGTGCCATCACCCGGGCCTGGGGCAAGGCCAGGGACCCACCTTTCCTCGTGGGACCCCGTTGTCCCCCATCCCCAAAGGCCAGGGGCTTGCCTTTCCTCACGGGACCCCGTTGTCCCGCATCCCCACTGCCTCAGCAGGCCCCCAGCCTGGCAGAGGCCCATGGGTGCAGACGCCGGTGACTCAGCAGTGGGTTGGGGCCATGAGGGTGCCAGCCAGCTCGGGAGTACGCTGGCAACCTAGGGTCCCACATGGAAAGCGAGAGCAGGTGCGGGGGTGGGGGGCACAGGCCCCACAAGGCTGGGCTAGAGAAAAGGTTTTGCATTTTTGTGTTGGGTGCCACAGAACCGGAAATAAGGTGGGAGAAGATTGGTTTCCTGGGAGCTCATGTGAAGGGAGGAGATGGGACAGGCTTATCCCTGTTCCTGCAAACCATGCAGCCTCCCTCCCTGCTGCTGGGCTGCTCCTGGGGCTGCCTTGCTCTGCAGGGAGAAGGGGTCTGGGAGCACACCATAGCGCGTACATGGTCTTTAGTGCTTGTTCCAGGGCCAGGAAGGAGAGAGTGTCCTCTCTGGGGTTCGTTTGGGGTGAGAGGTGGTGACTGGACTCAGGTCTCAGATATCAGCAAAGGCGCAGGAGTCGTGCAGCACCGTGCTCCTACCAAGGGCTGAAGGAGGGAGAGGAGAACGCCCTTCCCTCTGCCACCACACCCTGCATGCTTTCCCCAGGGCCTCTGCTGATAAAGATAGTGGCTGTGGCTCCCTGAGCCCTCTCCAGGGGAGACCTGGACAGCAGGGCAGGCTCAGCCCCAGGACATGGGTTGATGCAAACAATTCTGCATGCCCATATGCAGTTTACTCCATGCAGTAGTTGTTGCTTCCCTGTAGAGGTCAGGAATACAGCACAGAATGAGTTCATTTTACTGTTCTCCTTGAAGTCTGCTGCAAACCCAGCATGCCATAGGCCATAGCTGCCAGCTCCGGCCTGGCCTTACCCCTCCAGTCATGTTCTGGCATCAGGACGGTGGAACCACGGCCACATAAAAACAGTGTGCAGGGAAGAGAAATAATTATATAATATTTGCAAAAACACACAAGGATTCTAGGGTGTAGTGATAAAAAGTTTGCCAAGGCACCAATGTGTGGCCAGTTCTGAGTAGCTCAGTCCTCCTTTAGCTACTCTGGTGGGTCCAAGAAACTCAGAGTTGGTCTAGTCCTTGGTTCTGCCATCTGGAGAAGCTGGAGGGCAATAAGGCAACTGTGTGTGTGGGAACAATGCTCGGCTATGGGAGTGGTAGAGCTCGTGGCTCACGAGCAGACCCAAAGCTCAGCAGGGTTGCAGTGGAACCGGTCCCACTACCCTCCTGGGTGTTAGGCTGGAGTCACCACATGGTGCCCCAGGGTTGGTGAGGCTGTAAGGGGGCCTCACACGGTACTTAAAGACTTTGATACAGTTCTCCCCTGCATCTGCCACAAAGAGGTGCCCAAAGCAGGAGCAAGCCACGCCATTAGGCCTCTGCAGCCCTGCAGACACCAGGCAGATGGGAGCCCCATGCTCTGGGAACAAGTGGACTGTGCGGCGCTGCTCATCTGCCACCAGGATGCTGCCATCTACGTCAACGCAGACCCCAGCTGGGTTGCCAAACTGGTGTCTGTATTTGCTGCTCAGGGAGCAGAGGAGCTTACGGGTGCTTGTGAAGACCTTGACGTCTCCGCACTCCTCGCTTACCACAAAGCCTCCATTGGGTGCTGGACTGATGTAGCGAGGTCCCTGCAGGTTGGGAACTGAGTGTATATTGAGTGTCTTGAAGGCATGGTCCAGAGCAAAGCTGTGGACTTGGCCTTGTGCATAGTCTGCTACCAAGATCTTGCCCATGGAGTCCACTCCAATACCCCTGGGGGAACCAACCTTTCTGATCTTTATCCATTCCCCCTTGGAGAGGCTGTTGTGAGGGTTGAAGACCCAGATGGCTCCATTCATCATGTCAGCTACAGCCACCTTTCCCGTCCTAGTCACAGTCACATCTTCTGGCAAGAAAGTGCCACTTTCCTTCCCTGTTTGCTGGCAGGGCAGGGACTGCAGTGTTTGGCCTGTGCTGCTGAGGATGTGGACCCAGGGAGCACTCTCGGCTGTCACGTAGATGGAGCCATCCAGGGAGCAATGAATTCCACTTACTCCCCCATAGTGGCTGCCGGTAGGGTTGGGGATCTGCTGGACCAGGTCATTCTGGCAATAGTGGAGGAGGTTCTTAATGTTGTCCAGATCTCCGCACAGGCTTTTGGCTTTGTCCGCCAGCTGGTGGACTTGGTGCTGTGTCACCATGCCCATGCCATGCTGGCTGCTCAGCAGTGGGCTGGCTGCCTGGAACATGGCAATTGACTTCAGCTGGAGGGTGTAGATGGTTTTCAGAAGCTTCTCCTTTTGCTGGCTGGTCTCCAGTGTGTAGTCCATGACAAATCTCTTGTCCCTGTTTGGGGGAAGCAGTAAGACTGTTACTCTTTATGCCTGCTGCCATCTCTGGGGACATGCTCTGATCTCAGGTGCTTGCAGTCTACCCAGGGTCAAGGTGTTGGTGCTAGTCTGGATTTACTCCGATGTGACAGAAACCAGATCATAGCCCTGCCAGCTAATTATGTGCTCAGAATATAAAGACAAATAGGAATCATGGCACAAAAATGAAAGAGTTGGCAAGCTGGATCTGCATCTGGAGGAACCAGCCAAAAAGGTCCACTGGCTTCAACGACAGTTTGGCTGGTGCCATATCTGGCCTGAGGATTTATGTGTAATGGAGAGCCCTGTGTGTGAGCACATTGGATGGGATCTCCACCTCTCTGGTTCCTGAGATTAGTGGCTTCTCCCAGGCCTTTAACACTTCTTAACCCTATTTCTGTAAGCCTCATCTCTCCAAACCATGCTCAGTCCGTGCAAACACTTGAGGTGCTGAGGATGGCTATTCCTTCACTCCCACCTGGGTCAGATGTCACACTCAGCCAGTGCATGTCTTTGCTAAGGGCAGCTACCTCCCTGTCCAAATAAATTATTTCTGAAATGGCCAACAACTTGTCAGGAAGAAGGGAGGTACTGCTCTGAAGGACACATTCAACCTACAACAAACAATTTTTTCAGCCACAAGAGCCACCATGAGAACCACAAGTTCTCTTTTGCCCACTCCCCTCTGTTCTAAAACTGTAAGGAATGAGTCCTCCAAAGGGCAGAGATGATAGCCTGGCTCTGCTGCGTGCTCTCCAGGGGCTGGCTGGAGCACAGCTCACAGCATACAGCCAGGAGCTGGTAAGAAAAATGTTAAGAGAAACGTGTCCTCAAGTCCCTGGAGAGCCAGAAGTTAACTTTGCTTTAAATGTGATTATAATTATTACTATAATGGACACACTTGGCTGTTCTGAGTTGTGTGCAAGCCACCACTCCACCTTGATCGTTATGTCCCATGATTGCCTGGTATTATGTGCTCTATGCTGCCCGCAAAAGTAATGCTTCCCCCTAAACCACATCTTAAATACCACAATTGTCTAAAAATCATCCCCTGAATACTTGCAGAGCTATCAAACAAAAATGCATGATGGTGGAGATAAGTGTGAATACAGAGGGAATCCAATTTCTGCTGGCTTTGGGACTTGGGAATAGTTTTGCTACCTTCTTTCCCAAAGTGGTTGTGCTTTGTAACTCTGGCAGCAGACACCTCGGTGGAAGCAAGTCCTCCGCTGCCACCCCATGACTGCTCATTGGGCTCCTCCTTCAGAGCTGGACAGAGTTCAAAATCCAAGAAACTGGATTTTACAAGGGGGGAAACTGAGTCACCAACCAGGGAGCCAACATGCCAACCACCACACACCCAGCACCAGGAGGTCCACCTCACTTCCTGGGTGCTGGGCATCCAAAGCTGCTATCACACCAAAGACAGTGTGTTCTTAGCCAAGCCCGAGCTGCTCAATCACAGGTCTAAGCTCAGAAAGAGGGCCCTGATACTGTCCCCAGCACAGCTCAGGCCAATGACCACATATGTGACAAGCCCAGGTCAACAGGTCTTGTACCTCTGTCCTGACGTCCTGGGGGCTGCTTGTCCTTCCCTGGCAGCACTGCCTCCCACCAGCTCTGTCCTGCTTCCTTGCCAGACTCAGAGCGGCAGAGCCAAGGGAGTATGTGTTGTTAGTGACGGGCAATTGCCCTTGAGTCTGGGTAAACACAAAAACTCCTTGTACTAACAACCAGAAGCAGCAAGACAAGGGCTGATAGGCACGGTTTTTATTCCCTGCTAGTCTTATTTCCAGAGAGAAGGTGCCTTTCATCCAGGATCAGACTATGACCTATCTATCTGCTCCTACCAAAGGGAAGAGAAACCCCAAGATGCCCAGCTGCAGGGACGATTTGAGGCTTTTATATAGAGGCAAAGGCACTGATATGCTGCACCTGACCCTTAGTGTGAGACACAGCTGCTGGGGTGGGACAGGGGTACCCTCACACCCTGAATCAGGGCTCCTGACTTGTCTCACTGCTTCTTCACTGACTTCCTGTGTGCTCCCGGCCCAGGCATTGTGTGGTTGCGTGCCTCAGTCTCCCCACTCACGAAAAAGAGACTGGTGATTTTCGCCAAGTCGTGCTTTGCGGTCCAGCGATGGAAGAGGCAGATCAGCCAGGACTGCTCTCTATCTCCACGCCGTTCAACCTCAACCCTGGCTCCCTGCAGCTGGGCAAGGCCGCGTTTGGAGTTGACGGTGGCATTTATCAGTTCAGCTCAAGCAAAGAGGGTCAGGAGTAAAAGCAGAGTGAGCTGGGACCAGCCTGCAAGGGGGCAGTCAGAGCCTTCCCTCCATCCCTGCCAGCACTTGCTGACAGTGCTCAGTCCACCCTTGCCAGCAATAAGCTCAAAGCATCTGCCTTAAACCTGGCTAAGGCTTGAAGAAATTTGTGTCTGTTCATTACTCAGATGGGCCAAAGATAAATGAAGTTTGGATCAGACTCCGCCCACCTTTTGGGATGCGTGGAGGAGCCATGTGTGCCTGGCCCTTCAGATGAAGGACACAGGTTGGGGTCCAGCTGGCTGCAGGAGCTGTGGGGTGGGGATCTGCCTCCGAAACCCTGGGGTGGATGCTCCTCTCTCAGTGTGTTTAGGCACCTCCTGGTCCTATATCAGTGTATCCCCAAAGCTCACAGCATCTGGGAGGCTGTTTCAGACCTATTACCAGCCAAAATTACAAAAATAACTTGACATGACAAGTGCCGGGGCCGCTCCATCCAAGCCCCAGCAGGACGGTAGGCAGCTTCAAAAACCATCTCCCAGGGCAACAGGGTCTGACCTTTTGTTTCGCTGTTGTGTGCTCCATCACCAGGATAAACAAACACAGCCTGGCCCTGGGGCTCCTGTTCACCTTTCCAGGACCGTGGCTTTGTCACAACCTGTTTGAAAGCTACCCCTGGACCCCAGGAGACACCTGTGTCATGACAGGGCCCTGGCACAGCCCATGCCCACACCGACACTGGGAGCTGCCCGGTTCAAGGATGGGGGCATGGTCTGGCTGCTGGTGCTGGAGATGGACCAGGGGGAAGAGAGTTTGGGTCCAGTTCAGGCTTCCCTGGAGCACGTTATTAGCAGGCATGCATGCAGGGAAACAACGGAAGATCCCATGGGATGAGCCAATGTCATTGCTACCTAGTCAACCTTGTGAAAAAAACCCCAACCCATCTATTGAGAATATTTCCCCATCTAAATCACACCTCCATGGTTGGGGAGAGGGTCAGGAGGACATGGATGGCCATGGCATCCATGGAGGGGTAATTGTTGTGGTGCAACGAAACCCCGCTGTAGCTCAGGTCCACGCCAGATGCTGGAGCATTCTAGCCCTGAGGGTCTCAGCAGTCCCCAGCCTGCTTTGGACCACCGTCAGTACAGGGAGATTTTGGCCGAAGGCTGTGATTGTTTGCTGAAGGCAGGAGCGGGCGGTTGCAGGGATGAAACGGGGCGGCGGGCAGGTGTCCGGCTGGCCAGGGCTGGACACGGGCTTGTCATTTCTTTGTGCAGACGCCAGGCGGCTCCGTCTGTCCGAACAACCAGGGGGGATGATTGGCACTAATTATCAAAAAGATGCAATTTATTCTGTGTGTGTACATGTATGTACAACTGATGCTGGTGTCCCAGGCCTGCACAAGAGCTTTTGGTGGGAAGCCGGAGCATCTCCTTGCACAGCCACATGCAGAAAACAGGATCTCAAGCCTGAGCAGAGCCCTCATCCTGGCTGCGCTCCCCCACTGTCCCCAAAGGGCCCACAGTGCCCAGCTGGGGACACACAGGGGCTCAGGGAGGACACTGGGGGATGGTGCTCTCAGAGCCCAGTCCCCCATGCAGGCTGGGACTGGTGCTTCCTAAACCCAGTTACACAGAGGAGAAAGCAGGAATTCCTTTTCAGGCACCACAGAAACCCCTCCAGGAAGGGAAGTTTTAAGTACACTGGTCCCTAAAAATGCCCTGGCACTGTCCTCCAGCCAGCATGGGCACCCCAGAGTCCCTGCTGCTATTCAGCTAACCCATGGAGAAGATTCTTCAGGGTCTGATAAGGGATGAGCTGATGCCTCAGCTTCTTCCTTGCTCTGTTTCTCCTCCACAGCCTCCTGCTCTCACAAGGCTCACAAGAGGATTAGGAAGTTAATCCTCTTTGAGACATCATGCTCCCTGTTCAGCCTGACCGAGAAGGCCAAAAGCTGTGAAGCGCAGCAGGGCACCGGCACAAAGCCCCTTTCCTGCAGGGAGCAGCCCCATGGGTGAGCCCCAGCCAGACCTGGTGGCAGTGTCCCGGTTGCCACCTCCTTTCCCACCCACCCCAGGCACCAGCCTGTTCCCAGGGCTGTGGGAGGTGGGCAATGATCCCACCAGGCTGGCTCCCTCCATCCCACCCTGGCCTGGCTCCTGCAGCCTCTCCGTGCTGGCTCCAGGAGGCTGGTGGGAAGAAAGCAAAGCATCCTCATGTCCTGGCAGGGGACAATGTCCTGAGACTGTACGGGATGTGGAAGAGGGACAGATGCTTTCTGCAAACACAGCCCCGTTCTCATCCCAGTGGGGAGGGCTCCTGCTGAACCCAGGTCCAGGGGCACTGCTGAACCCCAGGGACACAGGGATTACTGATGCAAAGCTATGTACCAGAAGCATCCCCTTATGAACAGTACTGGTCCATTTGGGCTTCCAGGAAGGGTTGCTCCGGCTTCCAGTGAGGAAATGTGCAGTCTGGCATGCTGACATGCAGCAGGCTGGTGGGCATCAGTCTACAGACGGGCAAGGAAGCAACTGCACTTTCTGCTCCCTCTTCCCACCCAAAACACAAACTGTCTATATCCTTGGGTACCCCACACCTAAAATTATGGAGGCAATAACAGTGGCTGTGGGGGTTTGATCCCCTGCAACCCCAGATCTGGGAAAATGATGTGGCCATTTTGGCTCTGCAGCAGTCACTACCTGGGTTGGGGGAACCAGGGCTGCCCAGGCACTGTACCAGACACTATACCTGGCCACACAGGCGCTTCCAGATCTTCCATCAGCTTCCGCCTTGCAGGAATGTTTCCTCCTTCCCTCTCAACACTTTGACCCTCAGCATCTTCCTCCGCACTCCCAAGGGTGCAGCAGTGGGGAGCACCCAGCCTTGGTGCCTTGGCACCACTCAGCATCTGCCTTGCCTCAGTCCCAGCAAGTGCAGGCTCCCTTGCATGCACCCTCCAGGCAGGGGAGTGGGCAGGCAAGGCAGGAGCTGATCAAACATCAGGGGGACAATCACCAGGGCACAGCTGGAGGCAGCGATGCCACCACAGTGATTGTGATGGTGAGAGTGGTGAGGAGCAGTAGTGCTGCTGTCACAAACAGCTGGGACCAGCAGATCCAAGATGAGCCACAGGAAATGCATGGGGTGATGCCTTCTGGGCTGCCTGAGCTCTGCTCCTCTTCCTCCCACAGAGATGATCCTGGGAGGATGAGGAGGACTTGTGGTTTCTCCACAAAAGCTGCTGTTTGGGTGAGAGCAGGCAGCATTGCTGGCTGGGCTGTCCATCCATGCAGCTTCATTGCCCTTGCAGATCAGCCCCTGGCAGGTTTCAGCACATCTGTGCTGCTTCCCTGGTGTGCCACCAGCCCTGGGGATGACATTTCTGCCTCGAGGGAAGTCAGCATCCTCCACTGCTTGCTCCTAGCGTGCGGATGCTTCCAAGCAAAGGGAGGGACACGGCTGAGAAAAGGGCTGAGGAAGAGACAAATAGGACGGTGTTCCTCCTGGCCCTGCTAGTGTCTTCTAGGACACTTTGCTTGGAGCTTCTGAAAACACCACCACTCCTTACTTAAGGTCACGGGGAAATTCCCCCTGACATGCAGTCATTTGGCAGAAAGAAAACCTTGCATACCTTTCCCCAGGTAGGAAGAGCAAGGTGGGCTTGGACAGGCTCCCTGGGACAATGGGGACCCTTTCAGGGCAATTTCTGATTTGTCTTCCCAGTCCTCCCAACCTGGTATCTCTGCCTGCCCTTGGCTTGCAGTTAAAGAGTATGTGCTGCACTCAGCTCTGCCACTGCTGCAAAGCCGGTTCATTACCTCCCTCCTGCCCGAGACAGAGCAATTCTGCTCCAGGTTGTCTTTGCAGCTTCACATGTCTGCTCAGAAATATCCTGGCCGACCTTGGCCCTTCTTTAGTCCACGTTTGGTAACTTTCCACTGCTCCAAGCTCTGGCCCGCCCGTGTTGGGGTAAGAGAAAACTGGTTGTGCTGGGCAGGAACCACTTCTCGTCCCCAGCTGGTTCCACCTGGTAGCCCACTGTTACGAGTGAGCGCCCAGCTCCCCGGCCCTGCCGCAGGTGGGTTGCAGGATGCCTCGACACAGCCGGCCGGGCAAGATGCAGCAGGCAGGGCACCTCGGTGCTTGCCTTGCCCCTGTCATTTCAGCCATGGCCTCTGGATTCGCGTGGTCCCAAAAACACTTGGATATCCCCCACCCAGCTGCTGATTGGTGTGGGCAAGGGGTTAACTCACCCTCAGGTCAGACATGTCCCCATTTTTCGGTGCCACAGCAAGCACCCTGCTAGTGGGTGGCAGCATCCTCTTTCTCTGAACGTGGGGTTGTGTCTACCCCATCCTTTACTTGTGGGCAAACCCAAGGCCATTTGCAGCTCAGTCCCTTGGACCCCAGGCTGGGGTGCAGCAGGAGAAGGTGATGCCCACTGCAGCCTCTGCTGTCCTCTGTGAAGCCCAGGGATGGTGCCTCTGCAGCAACTATCGTGTTCCAGCATAGGGTCCATCCCCCAAATTTGCCACTGTCCCTTTGCCACCTACATGGGTGGCATTTTCACAGGGTCTGTGGGATGCTCCCACCTTGTGCTTGGGGCTGCCCTGCTCATGAGAAGCAGCCTGACTTGACATCCTGCCACTCTTCCCCACAAACTGTGGTCCCATCTCCATGTCCCGCCGTACCTGGGTTGCCCCTGTGCTGTCTTCCCTTGCTCTTGGCCCTGGCAGTGCATTAAGCCAGAGCTCACAGCCATGCCAACATGGCTGGAAAACCCACCCTCGGTGTCCTCTGCTTTCAGCTTCCCTGGGGCCACATCCTTGTGCAGATGGGATGGGGAGAGCAACAACATCCTCTTTTACAAAGAACCTTGAAATCCTGTTCCTGCCTCTGCCTTGCTCCAGACAAGCCTTCCCTGAGGGTTTGTTTATTAGGAAACTTCCCCCCCTCCCAATCCCGAGCTCTCCTTTGCTCTTAAACCCGGAGGAGAAGGAACACTTGAGCAGAGGCAGCTGTACCCACCTGGGGTTAGAAACCCATAAAAGTTGTGCAGCTTCATTGACCAGGACCTGCGGGGCTCCAAGGTGTGCTGGGGACCTGCTGTGACCCTACATCCCCCTAGCCCTGGGAGAAGAGGGGCTGCTGGCAGGTCAGGGGAGGGATTTGGCTGGGTCCTCCAGCTGATGATTGGGACTGGTCTTGGCTTGGCAGGGAAGTGGGGGGGTCATGCAAGTTGGGGGACATGCAAGTAGGGAGACTTTGGTCAACCATGACCAAGAAAGATGGCTATCGGGTGGGCCTGCTGTAAAGGGCAGGTAATGCCTTGCTATCAGATGCCTTTAGGGTGACCAAATAGCGGTGTAATGGGCCCTGTACTGGAGTGGGCTGAGGGCCCTCAGGGTACAGATTGCAGACTGGATAAGCCACCCCGGTAGTTCAACTCCCATCCATTATTTAAATGCAAAGGTAAATACTTTCATCTTTTCAACTGGAGTGGTGCCACCAGCTCTGCCATCTCCTGAAAGTCCCATCCTGGTGGCCTGGACAGCCATGGCAGGGCAGAGAGGGGAGCCATCACATCTGCGGGGGTGCCACCAGCACCCCTGGGGACAAGGTACAAAGCCTGAGCAGCAGGGTGGCACTGAGGATGTGGGACTTGACCCCGCATTCTCCTCTCTGCTCTTTCCTGCACCAGGACCCAGCTTCTGATGCTGCAGCCCCATGGCCCAGCCGTGGTAGCTTGCCAAGGGAGCTGGGCTGCCTCTTTCTGAAGGAGAAGGCTCTGTGTGTGTGCAGGGACTTCTGCAGGAGGAATTAGGACCCTCATGGCTCCTGTGAGGGCAATTCTCCTCCTGATGACTGTCTTCAGACATAGCGGACTGCCCCCTCTCCCCAGCACGGGACAAGCCAGTGGGATCCCAGTGCTGATCTAGTAGAAGAAAACAGCCAAAACTCACCCACATAAATACTGACCATGTGCAGCCAGTGTCAACATCTGGCTACATCCTGCTGGTGGCTAACCCTGAGCCTCTTAAACCCAGGGAATGCATGGCTCCATGATGGAGAGCCATGGCATGGGGCTGTTGCAGGATTCAGCCAGGGCAGGCAGGGCTCCAGGGAGAGGAGAACAAAGCAGACACAGCAACTCCTGCTCAGAGGTTTTCTCTTTAATGGTTTGGTTTTTGTTTTGTACATTCGTAAAACTGTGAATAATAAATACTGTGTGATCAGCCTCCACCTCCCACTTGCCCCCCCAGCTTCTTCAGGCAAGGGGACAGTGAGCGACGTGGTGAGGGCTGCTGGAGCTGGCTCTGCTCACAGGAGAGGTGTCCAGCTCACAGCATGGGCACCACAGAGCAGGGCAGCATCCCAGCTCAGGGTAGCAGGATGGAGTCAGGGCCTGGGGAAGGATAGGTGACTTGTGTGCAGGCAATATCTCAGCTAAAAAGGGGTGAAAGGCAGGCCTGCCTGGTGGTCTGGGCACGGATCTCCTGCTGAAGCCCAGGGCTGCTGGTCGCAGAGCTCAGCTACCCGTCTGGTGTCTTGGACGTCCAAGGTGCCCAAGTTCACATGCAGATCTGCTAAGAAAAACAGCACAACGCTTGGGACTGGGTGGAGAAGGGGCTCCTGGGTGGGTGGAGGGACCTACATGTCTTGTTGTTCCTCAGAGGAGATAAAGGCCAGGTGGGCAGGGAAGGATGTCACGGGAAAATAGGGCTCCAGCTTCTTGGCTGTGCCTGTGGGTGCCCTGCTGTGCACTGGATGAGGCTCCTGGTATGAAAGATGCACAGAGAAGCTGGTGTGGGGGTGAGTAGGGAGCCCTGAGATATGGGAACAGGGAGGTGCTGGTGTGGGGGACAGCGGCTGCCTGGGCTGTGGCAGCTGGGAAGGAGTTGGTGACAGAGGGGCACAGGGTGACAGAGAGGCTGGAGAGACACTGGCAGGCTGTTGGGAGTGGGTAATGGGAGCAAGGTGCTTGGTATGGAGGAGGCTGCTGTGCTGATGGTGTTATGGCATCCAAAGGTGATAGCACTGTTCAAACTCAGAAAGTAAGGTCCAATGCCACCTTCTCGGCCCATCAGAAAGATCTGGAGCTGGCTTAAAATAGTCATGGTGCTAAGCTGAGCATCTCTCCTTTCGAATGCTCCCCCCTCCACCCCACACTTTTCTCCAGAGAGAAAACACCAAAGCTCCACAGGCCTGTGTGCCCTAAGCAAAGTCCTTGACTGAGAAATAAACCCCTTTGATGAGGTGGAAGCTTTGTCCAGAGAGCAATCAGGTCAGAAGAGTCAATTCTTCCTGTTTTCTGGGTCCATTAAAGTACTTGGGAGTCCCACGTCTCATGTGCGGGCTTGCCTTCTTCAGCCACCCGCAGAAGCATTGTCCACTTTGTGCCCAGAGAATAGCCAGCATCTAAAGCTCCCTTGCTGTGCTGTGTAGGTCCCTTATTTGTGGCTTTGTTTGCTGTCTTCTTTGTCCTGCTCTCCTGCCTCCCATCCCATCTCTTTTCATTGCAAAGAACAAGCCACCAGGTCAAGTCAATGAAGGCCCTGGGTGCTAACAGGAGACCCCACCATCTCCTGAACAGGAGGAAGGGTGCCTGGCTTTTCCAAGCTGAGGAGAGCACATTATAGCTGCCACAGAGGGAGGGAGTACAAGAAATCCTGGCCCAAGCATGGGGACATCCTGAGCCAGAGCAGATGCTGCTCAGCAGGGTGGCAGGCACAGGGAGGTGTGACTGCCCTGCAGTGGGTACCAGCCTGCCCAACATAGGCAAGATCCCCCAGTGAGCATGGGGAGAAGGTAGCCTTTCGGGAAGGCCAGTACTCATCCTGCAAGCAGCAGGCATCTGCCCAGGTGGTTGGCTTTCCAATGCTCTGGCTGAGGGGTGGCCGCTTACCATTGTTCCAACTTGGGACATGCCAAGTTTCTCCCTTCACAGTTGTTTTTAGGGTCTTTGCCCCTTGAGCAGTGGGGTTCATGGCAGCATTGCCTCACCTATTTTGCTGTTTCACGTGTCATCATTTGGGGGATTAGGACTAGTCGGCAGGAACTCATGGGAGCTGCAGGATCAGGGCCTTCGTGAGAAACGTGCATTACGTCTGCATGTGGAGAGGCCATCAGGGCAAAGGGAGGGAAGGTCCTTTCTGTGTAAAGGCAAAACCAGACACTGGAGGACCGGTGGGAAGGAACAAGTCCCCACAGTCCATCAGTCCATACACATGGCAAATGCCCTTGGCAAGAGAGCTCAGGAGCCAGGTCTGGAGCTGTGGCAAGGTCACTCCCATGTCATCTTGTCATTGTGGCTAGGAGGATGTTCTTGTCTCCACATTGCAGAAAGTACTTGGCCTCTGGGTCAGTCTAGCTGGGCATCTGATTCCCTGCTGTGACCCTCAAACCACCATGGGGTGAAGCCACTGTGTCTTTGCTCTGCACAAGGTGACAGCCACAGTCTGAGCAGAACTATGGCTGAACCAAGGCTTGCCCTTGCAGATACTCTGTGGTCCCTCCCCTGTCCACACATCATGGGAGCAGGGTTGCAAAAGTCCCTGAGTGTCTCTGATGAGTGGGCTGCATGCGCTTTCTGCTGAAAGCTTGGTGCTTTTAGCAGTTTTCTTTTTTGCCTGCTAGTAACTTCCCTTTTGAAAGGAGATCGAGGACCAGGGAGCTGAGGCTGTGGAGCATGCAGAGCCCAGAAGGACTATCCTTGACACTGGGTAGGACAGGGACTGTTTTTTTACATGTGGAGTCAGCCTGGGGAGCTAGCTAGGACCCCACATAATGTGGCCCCAGCCAGGCAGTGGTTAAGCTTTCATCCATGGAAAAGAGGGGGAGCAGAGAGGTGGGACACTAGGTAGGTGAAGCATGAGGTGGTCAGTGAGATCCAGGAGCTTTCAAGCAAGGTGGACTTAGGGGTCGGCATGCAGAGGGCTGTGGACACACACTGTGTCTGTCTCACTGGGAAGGCTGCAGGACAGGGAGTGCTGCATGGCTCGGCAGGCCAGGGTCCCATCCTCAGTGGTGACTGGGAGCTGAGGGCCCTGGGTGGTGCTGGATCTGCCATCAGAACAGAGCAGGACGCTGGAGTCTGCCTCACACTTGGTGGTACGACTGTAGTAGGGCTCCATCACATGCCGGAGCTCCAGGGGCATGGTGAGCGGTAGGACCTCAGCTTTGATTACAGCGCCCAGGTGGGCCTCCGAGGAGGATGCCCGGAGGCTCTCCGAGCGGCTCATCTTGATCAGCAGGTCGATAGTTTTGTTCTCGGCCTCAAGGAGGCAGTTTGGCAGCCCTTCCCCATCTCCAGCCTCACCAGTAGCAGTACATTTGTTGAGGGCCCCTTGGTCTTTGCTGTGGAGCTTCTCACTTCCCAGGGTCATGTTGCAGGGCTCCTTCTTGGCCTGATGGACCTTCTCCAGACCTTCGGAGGATCTCTTCACTGAGAGGTCCAGAGGCCCCTCGTGGGGTTTGGTGGCTTTCTCCAGTGCCTGGTGGATGTGGTAGAGCTCCCTTCTGATTTTGACCAGCTGGTCCCTCAGCTCCTTTTGCCCAGGGGTGTCCTCTTTTGCCAGATCAGACAGTTTCTTCTCCACCTCTTGGTACTCCTCTAAGGTTTTGGACAGATCCCCGATAAGCATCGTTGTGGCCTCAGAGTCTGTCATTGTGGCAGAAGTCTCTTGGGGTCTGCTCTGCTTGCAGAGGCTGTGATCCAGGCCAGCACCCACAGAGGGAAGAACTTCAGTGTCATTGCCCCTTTCCGGTTCCTCAGGCTGGCCTGCAAGGACCTCCATGTGCCAATGGTCCAGGGCCTTGGGGATGTGGCCAGGGTTGGCCCTTGAACCACTGCAGAGAAGAAGTGGGTACAATCAGTAGGGAAAGAGATAGGAAAATGCTTGGGCATATGTGCAGGGCTAGCATTGCCAGATTCAGCCAGGGTTCCTCCACTGTCTGCTGCCAGCGTGAGGCCCCTCCAGGAAGGGCTTTGATCTGAGCAAGCAGAGCCCTGGCTGGATGTGCTCCTGGCATTTTTCTCCCAGGAGGTGGATGGACCCTGACACAGGCTATTTCATGACACCCACCAACAAAGGGAGAGACCATTCTAGGAATATTGTGCTAATAAGTGATCCCACCTCAGCTAGCCAAACCTGGATTCTCCTTCTTCTTGGAGCACTGGAGAATGCTGATGGAAATGACCATCCCACAGTCCTGAAGGCCCAGTTGGAGGGGATCTCTCCAGCCAGCCTGAGAGCAGGGAAGAGGTAGGTGGAGATAGGAAACCATGGAGAATTTCTCCAGAGAAAGCTCCTCCAGGTGCCAAAAGCAGTGGGTTTTACAGTGACATTTTTCTTGGAGCCACATCTGGACTTGCACAACCAGGGGAGGAACTGAAATTTTTTTTAAAAGGAGCTGTGCACATTTCTAGCCCCAGGTAAAAGGAAATGTTTGGAAACGTGACCCTCCCTCTGGGCTTTGAAACCAGAAGGCAAATCAAAAGAATGCAAATGTGTATGTTTATAAATAGACAATGATTTTTCCAGCAACATTGGGATATCTGGACAGCCAAGAGGAGATTTCCTGGTGCCTGGGGAGAGCAGGTCCACACCGCACAGACACTGCATCGCTTCTGGCTCTGTATAAAACAGGGGAAAGTGAGGAACAGCAAGTGGTGACATAGCCCAGGTGCTTGGATGCACCTGAAGGCTATTCAGCTCCTTTGTTCCTGGAGGGCAGAAAGACCTGCTCTGAGTGGGCATTGGTATGGACCACCAGCATGGAGTGTGCCCAGCCCTTGGAGACTCATCTCACAGTTTAGAGGCAAGTGGGGGGATCAGTAATACAATGGAGTATGAAGATGATGTTTAGAGCCAACCAGGTGTGAGGAAGAGGCAGAGATCACAGGTACCTTACCTGCTCTGGTAGCTGACTTTTCCAGGCATCAGCCTTTCAGGTCCTATCAAATCCAGCCCATTGGCAGTGAACTTCCTCTTCAGGGAGTTGCCTGGAGGGCTGCTGGTGTCCAGAGAGGTCACCACCGGTAGCTCTGTCTTCCGGACACTGCTGGGGGCAAAAGTGCCATCCTTCATCCCCACCATGTTTTGGTAGATGTCAGTGGCTGGCTTTTTGCGTAGGTTGTTGAGGCCCAAAGCTGGGTTGCTCTCCTTCTCTTGGGACAGCCATTTATCCTCTTCTTCCTGACCCAGCATGGCAGGGTGACTGAGCTCGGAGGCTGGCTCCTCTCTGATACTTTTGGACCAAGGAAAACCTGTCTTCAGAACTGGTACCTTCAGCAGCCCTGGTTTGGTTGGCTCACTGGGAGGTTTGGCTTGGGGCGGCGTGGGCATGACAGAGCCCACCAACTGCTGGGCTTCTGGCTTGCTGGAGGACATCTTGCTTTCAGTGGAGCCAAAGGTATGCTCAAAGAGCAAGGGGTAGTAGAGGCGGGGAAGGAAGGCTGAGCGTTCAGGGCTCTGCAAAGGCTGGAAGTGGGAGGCATGTGGGTGCGTCAGCTGGGCTGTGGAGGCCAGGAAGGGCAGCTGAGCCAAATGTGGGTGTGTCATAGCACTGTTGGCCATGGTGGGGCTCAGGTAGGAGAAGAGACTGGGGTTTAATGGGTAGTTAATACCCAGCAGTGAGAGGTTGAGGCCCTGAGGTTCATGGTAGTCACTGTAGGCTGGAGGAGGGTAGCATGGGATGATGTTGCTTTCGGTACAAGGTGAGGAGACCTCAGGTGTGTTCCTCCTTTGCCCATTTGCCACCAACTTCCACTGCTCCATGAGGATCCCGCTGCTGGCCAGGCATTTCTTTGGCACTTTGCAATGCTTTGGCTTAGCATCTAGGTCTGGGGAGGCCATTTCCCTGCTTTTCATGACATGGTTCTTGAGAGAGAAGACATCTGTGATGATGAAGTCAGGCTCCACCTCCTTGCAAGGTTTGTCCCTCTTGTTCTTGAAACCAAAGACCAAAGTGTTCACTTCTGGTTCAGCTGGGTCACCTTGGCAACCTGCCTCTTCATTTTTCTCATTCTTCTCCCCAGCATCCATCTCCCTCAACAAGCCAGCAACATCCTCCTCCTCCTCTTGGAACAGGCCACCTTCTTCACCAGCCCCATCAGTAGGCAGGATCTCCACCCCTGACATTGGCTTATCCTCGTGGCCATCCCTGCTGGAGGTCTGCTTGGTCCTAACTGACCCTCCTGATGTGGCTGAGGAGTCACAGGTCTCTTGCTCATCCCGCCGCCCACGCAGGCGGGAGGTCTCTGTTGCATGCAGGAGCCGGAGCTCTGGGTGGAGCAGATTGCCTTTCTTGTAGGGCCAGTCGGACTCAATGAGGAGGGAGAGGGAATTCTTACACAGGCTGTACTTCATGTGGTTGTAGAGGTGGGACTTCTCCATGCAGGTGAAGGGGCACTGGAAACATTTGTAGTTGTATGGCTTGCCCCATGGCCTTGGGATGTAGTGGGGCTTTTTTGGCTTCCTCTCCTTGTGCTTGTAGACCGAGGTCAGCTTGCAGCCCACGTCGTCCTTGGACATGGTGGTGGGTGCCTGGAGATGGCTCCTTGTGGGAATGGAGGGGCACGGCGTGTGAATCTTCCCACACCTCTCCAGGAACCACTGTGTGCCCTGGAAGAACAACAGGATGGAGCTGGTGATCTGTGCCTGTGGCTCCCTGGGATGATGGCTCTGCTCCATGGTACCTCCTGACTTCAGGGAGTAGAGCTGCTGGGACCTCAGTCTGGAGCTCCCGAGTTTGGGAATCAAACCCAGGCCAGTGATGGAATTTTTGCCCAAACCCTATTGGTGTGCCCCTACATGCTGGCCCCATTTTTAACTCTCTTCTGTCAAATCACCCCAAAGTAAAAGGAAAACAAACACCATTAAAGGTGTTGAAGCTCAACTACCTTAAGCTGACATTGAAGCTGCCAGGTGACTTGCCTGCTCAGCTGGAGCCTCCCTGGGGCAGCACCAGCCCAGCCCAGAGACTATTCCTGTGCTGAGGGCAGGGAACGGGGGAGAAGCAGCCCCGAGCGCTGTGCTGCGCACAGACCTGCGCAGTTTTGCCATTTCCTGGGGTGCCACAGTGCTGGAGCCGACCGAGATGTTCCCAAGCTCACGTGCCAAAGCTGGTGCAGAGCTGGGCTGAATGCAGTTACCTGCAACGCTGCACATGAACATGCGACTGTGGTGCAAAGAGGGCAGCTGGTTGGATAGACTGGATGGGAAGAGGCTCAGACTGACTGCCTTTAACCTGGTGTTCTGCTGGAAAGGCAGTCCTGCCTCCCTGGCTGCATGGGTAATCTGGCCTGGAAAACCAACCGGGCTAAAACGCACCTCCCCACTTCCAGGTGTCTTCCCCAAGACTGAAAAGTCTGGGCAATGTCCCTCAAAGCCCCCCGATGCAGGGCTGGCCCTTGTGTGCTTCCCACCGCAGCCTCCCTGGGGAAGGTAGGGTTGTGCCTGTCCTGCAGCCCATCACCCCACCTGCCCTGGCAGCGGGCAGGGGAGAACAGCACCCCGACTCCTTGCCTCCCAGAGGAGGCAGATCTGCAGAGGCTCCATGCTTACAAAATAGGGCTCCTCCACTGATGGCCTAGCAGCAATCTCCTTGCAGTCACAGGGCACCCAACACAGATGCACCCACCTGTGTCACCCCTCCAGACGTCACTTTGCCCTGGAGGGACTTGCCGGCTTCTTCCCCATTAGAACAAAAACCTGCATTTCTCCTGGGGAGGGCAGTGAATGTGAGGGCTCATTCTGTGTGGGTGGGGCTCATTTCTTAGGGGCCAAATCCTTCCCCAACATGGCAGGTCCCGGGGCAGAGCTCTACCCTAGGAGACCTGCAGCCAGGGAAGGAGAAGGGGGCAGCAGCATCTCCAGATTGCCACCAATGTGGCAGCTGGAACCATTCAGGGAAACAATCTGCTCCCTGGCTTTTGGGGAGAAGATGAGTTTTGCAGGATGGGAAGGGAAAGACTGTGTCTCTGTTCACTGGGACACACTGTGCTTTGGGCAGCCAGGACCAGGAGCTGCCCAGGGGCAGGCCCAGACAGTGGCTCAAGGATCTGACAGTGCCTGCAATGTCATTGCTCCCCACCGGCCTGGAGTGTGCTCAGCCCAGCCACAGCCCGCATCCTGCTGCACATGGCCTAGGGGTGCTTCCCTGCAGGGCTGGGGAGAGCATTGCAGCTCCCGGGGCGGGGGGGGGGACGGGGACGACGACGCGGGAGGGGGACAGGCACAGCAGGGCAGAAGACCTGGGATCAGAGTGGGATGGGCAGGGGAGGGGCTCACGTGGCAGCAGCACCACACCAGGAGGTGGGTTGTCATGTAGCCCTGCGATGCTCCCCACCTCCCAGGGCTGGGCTGCGTGCCTGCTGCTGAGAGCTCCCCTTGGTGAACCCACATCCTTGGGACTAACTGCTCACCACACAGCCCTATAGCCCTGTGCTTCCTCCCCTGATCATCCCACCCCAGGTATACATTGCTGCTCTGGCCGCAGCCTGGAATACAGTGTGCCCTGCAGAAGCAGTGGCCTTGGGGACAGTCCCACCAGCCCCAGGCCTGGGCGGTGGCTATGCTGGGCTGAAGGATGCTCCATGCTCTGCTACCCACTCTCCTTTCCACCGGCACCCAGGGGCATCACTTTCCCCTGGGAGCATGGTGAGAGCATTTGCATGATGGGAGAGGGAATTACTCGCGTAGGACCCTTTCCACTTTCTTCCTAAGGTTTGTTGTTAAACAGCAGAAGGATCTCCTTGCCTGCAATAGGGACAGGGAACAAGCCATGCTGTGGCTTCCCCAGTGTGGCACAGAAGCCTGTGGGGCAGGCTGAGCTGCAGGCAGGGTTTAGGGACAGCCTTCTGCATGCCCTTGTGTCAGTTGAGCTGGAAGCTGACCCTGCTGCTAAGATCTGGTCTTGCAGAAAATAGTCAAAAATGTCCCCTTGTAATGAAACTGTGTCCCCTGGGATGTTGGGAGGAGCTCCAGGGGTGCAGAGCTGACCTGCAGCAGCCAAGGCTGATTTCTCCCATTGCAGTGGGATGCGCAGGCAGAGCTCAGGGCCGCCTGCCTGCAGGTTCACCGCAGTGAACGACAGCCTGACCACCTGCCTAGAGGGACACGCTTGTCCTTGAGCCCTCAGACGCTTTCTGCATGCGTCATGCCTGTGAGCTGTGAAAGCTCTGCCCACACACTGTGATGCTCAGGGGAGCAGAAGGGATGCAGCAGCAGCTGTGCAGGAAGGGGTCCCTCTGAGCATTGCTCCCTGGCTCCAGCCACCAAGTCTGGGGTGCCTGGAGCATTCTGGATGTGGCTGTGCCCTGGTACCTTGCCCCATCTCCCCATACCCCCATCCTGCTAGAGGGCAAGAAACAAAGAGCGGCTGAGTGGGGAGCTGGGTGCTTCGGCCCCGCTACGATGCATGCCGCCTGTTTGCAGGTCAGTTGAACAAACATTTGCTGTTTATATGCCAGAAGCAGATTAAATCTTTGCTGGGAGACTGAAACTGGTTGTTCCATTCCTGCACACCTGATCCTCCTTCTCCAATGCTGCTGTGAAAGCCATTCATTCCCTTCCTGTGCCCAGTGGTGAGGGGGACAGCAGGGAGCCATTCCACGTGGGGACAGGCAGCTTGGCTGCTTTCACCTCCCTAATACTGCAGCGAGGAACAGCAAGGGAGGAGAAGAGGAAAGAGCAAAGAAGAAGTAAGAGAGAGGGTGGGAAAGTGCCCCGTGTGTGAGCCAGGCAGGCTCCGATGGAGCACAGGCATCCCTAGAGCCAGATCAGGCCCTGCGGAGGCGGGAGACAGGCATTGTGGCTCCTGGTTGCTGAGCAGTTCCCGCACCAGCAGATCTTCGTGGTCTGCTGAGTCTCTCTCTGCCACAACACATTATTTCCAGTGGGCTGTCAGCTGCGGCGGTGGGGGCCGTGCCCGGGGGCAGCGTGTGATGGGGACCGAGCACCTGTGCCTGGGAATTACAGCATCCCTGCTCTCCTCTCTGGGACCGCCAAGGGGAGGGAGGGCACAGTCAGATGGAGGGAGCAGTGGCAAGGGGAGAAGAAAGAGAGGGAGAGACAAAGGGAAGAAAGAAGAGAGAGGTGCCCAGGAAAGAGATCTGCAGTCCCCAGTGCTCCGGTACTTAAAAAATTCCAGCGCCAGCCTGAGCTCCATACACAGGGATGCAGGGAAGTGCATACAACCATTGGGGCAGCTGAACTGCATCGCATCAAACGTCCATCTAACTCATGCCTCTAATAACAGTCAAAAGCAGATTCCCAGGATGTAGGGCAAGCATCTATGGTACTGCTCCAATTTTCCTAATCCCTCAGCCATCACAGCACATCCCTACAGCAGGCTGGGTGCCACTGCATGCAGCACATGGCAGTGGCCCTCCCCACCATGAATCTGCACGGGCTTCTCTTGAAACTTTGGAAATGTTCAGCCCCCAAAGCATCCCGCAGCAGGGAGTTCCTGGCACACTACACAGAGCTTCATCCTTCAGCTTCCTGAGCTTGTTGGTCCCCACAAGTTTTGTTCGATACCCCCCAACTCTTTGGCTGAAGGAAGCAGCAACCACAGTCCCTGTCCACCCTCCAGCCACGTGGTTCACCATCACACCCCTGCTTCACCATCTCCTTTCCAGCTGAAGCTGGACATAGTGACAAACCCTTCCAGACCTCTTCCCCTTCCTTGAGCCTTCTCCGGGTCTGTGGCAGCCATTTGCAGGATGGGGCTCAGTCTGGCGGGTTTCTTGTATCAATACAAACCAGCACTGCAGTCCTCTCTACCCGTATGTAGGTATACCCATGCCCACCGCTCAGGAAAGGAAGAGACAAAAAGACTCTGCTGCAGTGCAGCAGTCTGGTTCAAAGACAGGTCTTCTGCAGCATGTGTGTCTACTGGAGAAGCTCTGCCTCTGTGAACTTGTCCTGCTCTGCTTTTGCAGACCCCCAAGAGCTTTTCTGGCTGGAACAAAGACCCCATCTCTCAAACTGATATCCTCCCTTCTTTGCTGCTGTCCTCTGAGTCCTCCAACATTGCCTGTAGATTTCCAGGGAGCTGCAACATTCCCATGGAAATTGGCTGCCTTCAACCTTTCCCAGATGGCTGTAGGACATGGCACAGAGGAAGGGGCTCAAGAAAGGCACTGAAGTTCTTCTCCACTCAGTGATGCTGGCATGAACCTCCTGCCTTGCACCTTGTACTGCAGCTGTGGGCTTCCATGGTCTCTCATGAGCTGGTCCTACCCTGCACAGGTGGGAATTCATTTGTGGTCCCCTGCATGGCCAGCACCAACTGCAGGGACAAGTCTTCCCTGCATCTGCGTCCACCCAGCTGCTTCCTTCTGGGCTGTCCAGGTCGCTCATGCTTCTGGGGCTCAGCGTCACGCTGTGTGGTCCTGGCATTGCTAATTGTTGGCAGCAATTGCCATCCCTGGAAGCTCGCTGCACTGATGACTGCTATTCAGTACAGTACAGTGTCAGACAGTACAGAAGCAGGGGGAGGGTGGCTTTTCTGTGGAATCTTACACTAACTCTACAAACCATCCCTTTCCTGCCATTACCCAGACTCTCCTGTTCTGGTGCTTCCCATGGGGTTTTATCCCTTTTTTGCCAGTGCTGAGGCTGGAGCAGCCGTACAAGCATCGCGGGGAGGGGAGTGGGTGGCAGCGGGGAGCCACCGATCAATGCAAACCACTTTTCCTACGCTACATGCTTTTGCTGCAGGGGCTGCTTGGCTCTTAGTGGATATCGGGTCCATTTTTGTTTTCATAGCCTGGGGTTGTGTGATTTGAGCTTTTAAGCATTTATTGGAGGCTGGGATGGAGGCAATTGACTATGGCAAAGCAGCAGGCACTCAGCAAGAGGAGGGAAGCCTGGCTGGTGGAGCCAGGGAACCCTGCACCTCCCAAACCTCATCCCCATACAGCAGCTGTGTGCTGAACCACTCTTGCAAAGTGACCATGTGAGGCCATCCTGCTACCTCCACCTTTGGGGATCCCTACATCAGCAGCTTTGAAACTATTCCCACCTTGAGATGTTAAGTGTCTTCCTCTGGCTTGGTCTCAATTGTTGCACCAAAATCTTTCCTCTTCCCAGAGCCACATAATATCTTCATAAAGGCCTGGGGTTTCCCATCTGCCCCAATCCTTCCCTGTCTGCCCACCCACCACATCTTTGCATGTGAGGCCCAGAGGCTGTTACCCACATCCTGTAGCTCAGTGTGGGTCTGCTGCCCGGAGAGTTCTTCATCACCAGTTGCATGTCTCCATGTGTGGTGTCACCAAACCATGTGCTTCACATCCCAGGGGCAAGACAAAGTCAGAATCATGGTCTAAAAATCTGAATGCATTTGGGTTCCCAGCTTTTAGTTTTCCAGCATTTGGAGGGATCTGGGGTTTCTGTTTGGGAAAGCTCACATTTCCTTTACAGTCAGCTTTTGGTGAGGACCACCTATAGACCCAAAGCCAGTCTGTAGCTCTTCCCAAACACCAGCCCAGGCATGAGGTAGCTCCATCTTTGTGAGCACTGCTCTCTTTCGAAGTGTGGGCTGTCTGGGATCAGCTGCCCAGCCTTGGAGTGTCCTTCAAGCCAGATGATGAACTTACTCCCTGCTGTGCACCAGAGCCACAGCACCTTCATGCACACAAGTCTTCCCTAATTTTGGGTCAAAATCTTCTCCCTTTTGTGCACTTGTTCAAGAAGTATTTCTTGACTTCTCCTGAGCACCTTTGCCTCTAGCCTCCATCCCCAAAAAGCAGCTGTGTCCCCCTAAATCTGTTAGCCTGAAGACTCCCCAGGACAACCCCAGCATTCTATGAAAAGCACGTGTGGTGGCAAGCATTCAACCAAGTGACAATGGATTGGAGTCGTTGTCTTCTGCCTGTGACACATACAACACAACTCACAGACTCCTTGAGAGATGAGATCAGGCCGTCACAGCCTTCAGGCTACTCTCCAGAGATGTGAGGGTCCTCCACTGCAAAAGGCTTCCCTTCCACAGCCTTTCCTGCTGCAAGCCCTTCAGGGGAAGAGGCAGGTCCTGGTGAGGAGATTTAAGACTGTCTCTCCACATTATATCAACCACCCACACAAGCTTGTGCCTGGGCCCCACTACAGGAGTTTCCTACATCTTCCTGCACCTCCACTTCTACCTGCTAATGGAGCCCCAGGAGACCACAGACTCCCAGCTGTGGGTCAGTGGCTCAATGGCAAGCAGAATTTCAAATCTGTGAAGACAACATCAGTCTCCAAATGAAAATATGTAGCTGGACAGAGGGGAGGATGGCTGTGTGCAAGCCAGAAGGGTCAGCAGCGTGGCTGGAACCTAAAAGTATGCAGAGGAGATGGTGTCCAACACTGGCATGGTAAGCATGGAAAGAGGATGAACATCTGGAAAGAACTGGGGGCGGGGGGTGAGAAGTGCACAAGGCTAGAATAGGAAGGTACAGTCTAGCTCTCCTGTGTGGTAGTCGTGTGTCTTGCCTGTGATGTGCAGGGCTCCTGGAGGTCCAAGGTGTTATCTTTCCTGTTGCCAGGGGCTGGAAGGATGCTTGATTGTAGTCACCTTCCTGCTGGTGACATGCCTCATGAAAAATTTCCATAACTTCTTCCAGTTTCTATGACCTCTGAAGTTTCTTTCCCCACATACAGGTTTCTCCTCTTGCCAGTCTGACAGCCCAGGATGGCATCTCACTGCCTGTGACCACTGCCCTGGAAGATGCCCTCTCAGCCTTCTATTGGGCAGACCTTTGGGGATGGTTGTGCATCTCCAGAAGGCCCTTCCTCCTGGTGAAATGGGCCTGCCCCCTCCCGTGTGCTGCAGCACACAGGCAGCAGTCTGACCAGGGCAGTATAGGACTTAGCTCTGCACTGATTCCCAAAATCCACCTCTTTCTTCCACCACAGACCAAGCCATGTGAGGGTCCTCACTGTGGACACAGACATTAGATCATCTCTTCTACCTGTTGCGAGCATGGGTCCCCAGGCTGGGCATGGACACAGTGCACCTTGCCACCTCCCCTGCAAAGCAGTGATCTCTGTCGCACAACAAGGTACATTTTGTCACCCCTTGTCCCTCAGAAGGCTTCATGACCTTCCCAAACCTCCACAGGCAAGTTCCTCAGCACCAATACTTAGAAATGCTCTCCTCCTTTTCACTTTCCATTTATCCTTGGGCAGTTCACATGCCTTAAATGCACTTGGGATAGGAATGATAAGAGAAGAAGATGTCCTCTCTGCTTTGCTTTTGCTGGCATAGCAGAGCCCAGCGCTTGTCATGTCTCCTAAGACTCCCCAAAAGTGACCAGAGGTTCCCGTCTTGATATAACCTTTCTCCCATCCTGAGCGCTCTCCCACGACGTACCTGCTGTGCTTGCACTAGCTGCTCAGGTGTCCTGCTCCACTGAATTGGTCTCCACCTTGCAATCAGGAAAATCACCTTATTCTTGTTCAAATCTACCCAATTTCCTTTGAGGACGGGAATAGAGAGCCTTCACTCCTCCTCTTCCTGCTCACCTCCTACCTTGCAGTCCAACCCTCTTCTGCTCCTGTATGTGTCCATCACTGTATCCTCACTTACATTGTTGCCTTTGCTAAAGGAGAGGATCTGGATGTGTGGACATCACAAGCACTTCCCTCAACTTTCCCCATCCATGTCCTCATGTCCTCATTTAACACTTCCTGTTTTCTTCAGGGTCTTTCCTATCTTCTCCTCTCTTGGTCCAGCTCCTGGCAGACAATGTTCTTGCTCTGCTTCTGTGATGGGTGTGCAAAGCTGCTTTTTAGCCAGTTGGCCCTGGACATGTCCTGCTTCACAGGGTTACTCGATCCCAGATGCAGGACTTTGCACTTCCCTTCACTGAACTCTGGCAGGTCACTGCCAGCCCATTTCTCCAGCTAGGAGCTGCATTTTGCATTGCTCAGCACAACCCATTGAACCTGATAGTCCAGCCAATTTTTGACCAACCTTGTTCTTATGTCTCCAATTTGGCCGTGAGGAGACTGCAGGAGACCATGTCAGGAGACCTGCTAAGGTCACATAAACAACATCCCTCTCTCTCTTCCCTTATCCAGGCAGCCATTTGTCTCCTCACACAGGGCAGTCATGCTGCTCCAGCACAATTTGCCCCTGGTAAATTCACCCTTGCACCTTATCGTCATTCATGAGGCTGGAAAAGACTTTGAGAAGGACTTGTTTTACAGCCTTCCCAGAGCCTCAGATGAGGCTGGTCCACCCTAGGCACTCCCTGATGGGTCTGAGCTGCCCATACCACAGGACACCTCGAACCAGGGGCCATTGCATTCCTGCAGGGACCTCTGCGTATCTTAGCCAGGCATGGGATGGCACAAGTGGTGCTTGGAGGATTGCTTGGCTGTCCCACAGCTGGCCCTCTTGGGACTTTCTGAGATGGGTCAGCATCCCCAGGGGCTTCTCAAGTGGAGCAGGGGCTAGTGGCAGCCACCCAGCCCTCATCTGGCATCGCCCCATGCAGCTAAAGAGCCTTCCTCAGTGGATCCTCGGTACACGGATCCACTAGCAGACACACTTGTTCACTCCCTCCTTCCTGCCAGCCCAGGACATGACCACAGGTCATGGGGGACAGACCTTGCACACACAGAGTACACCCCTCCTTGGCTGGGCTCCTGGTTCTCCCAGGGCACCCTCAAAAGATTCCCCCTCCCTTAGGCTAGAGGACAGGTCTCTTTAGCCAAAACATGGCTGAGATGGGTCAGTGATTTCAACCACCCCTAGAAAAGGGGGGCTGTTGCAATGTTGCTCCCACACCTGGGAGGACACAGGCTCGTCCCTGCTCGTACCTGCCAGCTCCCTGCACTGGCTCCAGCCAGCAATTTTAGGATGTAGCGAGTGAGGGAAATGTTTAAATCCCAAGAAGGTCTAACCGGTCACCAAAGAAATACCACCTGCAAAGGACTGGATATATTTAAGGTAAAAGCTGATAAATTAAACTGGGGGCGGGGTTGACGTGCCAATCTGGCAGCGGTGCATGCAGTACAGACTGCAGCACTGGTGCACTTTGGTGACTACATCCATTAAATCCAGCCTGTTGTAAACTCCATTTCAAAATTGCCCCAATTAGGAACTCCCCTGCTTCTCCCTCCCCATTCTTAGATGAGCACAAGCAACTCCATCTGTGAAATAAAAAATGAAAGGGGAAATGATTTGCTGCTGGTTGGGAGAGCTTGGGAACACTGAGGGAAATTGCAGAGCGGGAGAGATGGTTTGGATCAACTCTAGTGAAGCTGCAGGAGATGAACCAGCCAGAAGACTTCTTGCAGGGATGGGATCACTCTGACTCCAGGCCAGCAGGCAGGGACACCTGCAAAATCTGCAGGAGAGAAACTCTCATTTTTCCTGGGGGATAACGCACTCCCAGCAGAGAGGAGGGAAACAGTAGGGACAGAGCCCTGGGAGGCTGGCCAACAGGGACCCCAGGCATACCAGGCAGCACTCTTCTTTGCAGCCACTTTGCAGGCAGATTTCCCCCCTGAAACACGTATTTAGTCTCAGGCAAGAACATTTGGGGTGCTGCGGGCTCACCTGCAGGCAGCAGACACCTCTCTGCCTTCCGCCTGTTTCTTGATAGGGGTGTTTGGTTGGGGTTTTTGTAATGCAGATCAAGGCGGCTTCCAGGGTAATGCTGCCTGGTGGTCTTTCTCCCTGTATTTCCAGCTCCCTACCCCCCCAAAAAGGGCAGTGTAACTTAGTCCCTGGCCCCGCACCATGGGCAGTGTTTGGGCTGCAGCACAGCGACAGGAGCCGAGGGATGTCGCTGAAGACAGAGGCTGAGATGCTGAGCGGGCAGGTAGCACTTGGCCACGAAATCACCCATCAAGATCTGTACTGGCCAAGGAATGACCAGGAGGAGTAATAATGGCCTGAGGCAAAGCCACCGGGACTTTACACCGGGATGTTATTAGCTGTAGCATAAAGCGGGTAAGACAGCTTATTAACCTGTGCTGTGCCACAGGACCACACAAAATGGCCGTGAAGCCATGTTTCTGTGAGTCCCAGGCTGCCCAGCACTGCACACCAGCAACATCGGAGGGTGCTGGGCCAGGGATGACAGGAGCACCCGTTATGACAGTCCCCGAGATGCCTGCACAGGAATGGTGGTGACTTTCTGCCTCGCCGGCTCCAAACCTCAGTCCCCATCAAACTGCCTCTGGGTTGGGCAAGGTTCTGAAATGCCTGAGAGACTCCAGGAAAGGGTGAGAAGACCCAAAGGGAAAGGGGGACACACATACACAATCTTCTGTCCTCTGTTTTTTCACAGAGGGGAACCCAATTCTCCCCACAGAAGCTGGAGAGCGGGATGGAGCGAGCACAGGGTGACTCCGTGCAGCTGTGCAGGCAGCACCGGACAGATGCCCAAAAGTGCAGGCAGCACTCAACAGATGCCCGAAACCTCTCCCTGTCCCAGTCCCAGGATTTGCTACCACCACAATACACATTTGGGACTTACTGACCTGATTTCCTTGCCTTTTTTTTTTTCTAAGGGCCTAAGAAGGCTCTGACGGCTGTAAACTGTTCCTCGTTACATGACCTCTTGATTTAATTGTTGAAATTACTGTAAACACGTATTCTCTGGTGAGAGGAGGTATATTGCTAGTCAACACCATTAAGCATTTCAGTAACTAATCTCCTCCAATAATTCAGCAGCTCAGTTTAGTTTTCACTTCCATTAAGAAGGATTTAGAGGAAAAAAATTACGGATAATATGGATAATATTGCCTTACTGCTAAATTTCACCCTTCTCTGTTTGTATTTCTTTTTCACAATGACAAATACTTATCATGTCTCCAAGCCTGCAGAAAACCATTGCTCTTCTTGATTATTATACAAACACAGAGAGGTAAGTACGTTAAAATTAATCTGTGCTCTGTGCCCGCCCAGGCTGGTTCCTGACACATTGCTTCATTTTTCAGAAAGAAGAAAAGTCAGACCTCTGCAATCCACCACACGGTCGTGGGGAAACGGTCCAAAATCCACCACAAACTTTCTATTGTCAGAGACTCGCGTGAGCAAATTCCCAGCGAAGGCAATCAGACATGTCATTAGGAGAGCAACCCAAGCAGAAAGGCCCCATATGACCTCCCTAGTGCCGAGTGCCTTTAATAAGGAGTTGCAAAGCTTACAAAGAGACTGGCGAGTTGGATCGAGCATCACTTGGAAATGATCATGTCCCTGCACCCAGTGGTTTCTTTGCTCATTCCCACAGTTTGCACAACCCCTGTCCTGGGACTGGCTCCTGCTCCCCCAGCCAAGCCCCCGGCTGCGGCACAGCACTGGGCTTTCCACGGGATGACTGAGCTTTTTTTGGGGAGAGTGCAAAACCGATGGGAGAAAGCAGCTTTTAATAAGGGGAATGTTTCCCCCTCCAGGTCCTCAGTGGGTTTTTGTTCCCCTGCCCGGACCCGCAGTGAGACCCTCGGCTGCCCCCAGCGCCTTCCACCCCCTGCCCACCCTGTCCAGCCCCAAAACAGATTGAAATGTCAGGACTTACAGCTCGGCCCCCTTTCCTGTCTCCGCCGGGTCCCTGCTGGGGGCTGCGAGGCTGCCGGGGGGGCTGGGGGAACGGGGCAAGAGCTGTGCCCCCGAGCTGGGACCCAGCGTTCCCAAAGCCCACGGAGGCAGGGGGCAGGTGGCTTCCAAAGCTGCTCCTGAGCATTTACAGGGTTGTTTGCAGGAAACATCAAACTCGGGAACTGAAGCACCAACCCAGGAGTCATTCCCCCCC
>VZTL01030343.1:0-13191 GCA_013400535.1 Scopus umbretta
AAAAAAAAAAAGGAAATAAAGCACAAAAAATAGAAGGAATTTTAGCTAAGGGAGGATAAAACACAATGATGGCTTTTAAATATCCACAAACCTTTTTCTGATGCTTTTGAGTATTTAGTTTTAGCCTCTTTTTAGTATTCACAGGGACATGAAGGGGACTAGCAGGAATTAACCAAACTAAGGTTGTACCAGAAACCAAAGAACAGATCAGCCTCATGAAACCAATAAGGAAGTAATTATTTTACATTGTATTTACAGCTGTAGATACCTGGGCAATACAAACCTGTTTAACTTCAGGTATCCGAGCAGCTCCTGAGGGGGTGACAGGACTGACCGCATTTTTTAAATCAAGCACATGCCTGCCAAGTCGCAAAACCAGAGCCAAAAAAAGCAAAAAAATAAAAGCCTCAGAGCTTCATAGAGTAACAAACCCCACTGAAAGCTATAGAGATGTTCCTGATGTACAGCTCAGTGTAATTAAAAAGAGCAAAGACCCAAGAATGTATTTTTTTTTAGGTTCAGATTTCCAGAGTGCAATGGTGAAGGAGCAGAAAAGAGAAAACATCCCAGCACATCATCTGCAAGGGAAGGGTATAACACAGCCAGAAAGGGCTGACGTGGAAAATTCATCGCACCCCCTCTTGGCACCACCTCCCTAGGGACTCGTTACCCTTTCCTGCACCATTCCTGGAGGGAAAGGTGCTGCAGGGACATAAGGTCCATGCTTGGGAGCACCAAATCCAAGCGCTTAGCCTCCGTGGAGCCAGCACTCTGCTGCCAGCCGCTGCCTGCGCATCTTCTGAGTCATCAGCACCCCGTTACCTTGGCGAACGTAGTCGCGGGTACCGTTAGAGGAGCTCCAACGCCAAGAGAACATGTTGTTTCTTGTTCCTCCACCGGCACAATTCTGATTCCAGAATCTCTACCTGCTGCTAATTAATTAAATATAATCAGCAGCACGTTAGCAGTTGTGGAAGGGGCTAGCCGGGTGGCACATGCTGCGTGAGCACCCATGAGTGCAGGTGAGCACGGGCAGGGTGCTGCCTCCAGCCCCCTCCATAGCATCCCTGTGGAACTGAGCGCACGCCCTCGGCACGGCTCGGTTGGGTCCCCCCCATTTCTTCCCGTTGCTGGCGGAAAGCACAGAGAGCAGCTCTTTGCACTGGGAGGGGATGGGGTCTAGGCTGATTTTGGATGGGAAGCTGTGCCCGATGGGACTGAGGCACCATAGGGGACCTCCTGCCCCTCTCCACAATGTCCCCAGGTGCTGCAGCCTGGATCAGAGCTTCTGCAGCGGCACCCGCTCCTCTGCCAAAGAGACATGAAAACCTCCACTTTCACTTTACATAACCACAGCCACTAATTATTTCCTCACAGAGCCTTTGATGCTGCTGAATGGTTCCTCAGGTTCCCTCTAACCTGTCACAGCTTTGATTGGAAGGGGACCGAGCCCTCGCAGACACTGGTGCATCGTGCAAGCCACGTCGGTGCCACCGCGCAGGCAGTAAGCGTGTGGCAGGATGGTCTCATCAAGGACGCTGTCCAGAGGGATGCAAAGGGAATGGAAAACACTATCAAACAGCCTTGTAGCAACACACTGCAAAAATCAAGCGGAGAAGTTGTCCTTGACCAGCCATCTCTCTGGGCCTTGCTTCGCAGAGCTGGCATTAGCAACTGGGCTTTTGCCTGAACAGCTCTGTCAAAATCCATGGCTTTACCTAGCAGTGTGAGAGATGCCCACACCAGCCCTGCCTACTCAGTGACATTATTTGGGTACCTGACTACTTTAAAAGGTGCAAGCGTATTCTCTCTAATTCGCTAAATGGGCAAATTTACTCCACTCAGGAGACCACCTCCACCTTCACCCTCTTCAGCCTTGTACACTCGGTTCATAATATCAACAGGTTTTTCTTTAATTTCTTCTTCGTGAAAGAGGGAATTGATCTTTTATTTGTAGCAGTTTCAATTGACATGTTGACTGCAAAAAATCCACGGGGCTCATCACATCAAAGGCTGATCCAATAGTGCCTATTACTCCAGTAATGGAGGTCGTCTCAGGGATGAATGCATTAGTACAGAGGGAAGCATGGGTGGGAGAGATGAAGTGGCAGGACTGAAATGGATGGGTCTTCTCACTAGAGGTGCGCATCAGTGCAAGGAGGCAGAGGAATAAGCAGGAGCTGAGAAGACAGCACCGCTTTGAATTGGGATATCTGCCATACAGGGCAAGACAAAACATGACACATTTCTCTTCTTGTCAATGAATGCAATTCAACCCACTCATCTCCAGCTGTGGAGTTGTGGTGCAGAGTCTAGTCCTCACTCACCTCATAAATGCCACAGCTGATCTGAGCTCAGTCTGGAGTCCTCTGCGTTGACTTCACAGACTTGTGCAAGATGCGACTTGTGCGTTTGCAACGAGCACAGCAGCAACCAATGGCCAGTGGCAGGGGAAGGCTTGCCTCTTCATCCTTCCCTCTCTCCAGGTATTTGTCTAGTAAGGTGCACTCTGCCCTGTGGACCAAAGCAGTAGAGAGGTAAGGTTGTGTGTGCCCCAACAAACCAGCAGCTGATCCATCCCATGGCTCTGCCACTCATGAGCATCTGTTCTGCACAGAGCAGGCAGCAGACTGGTCACTATTTGTTTTGCCCATGGTTTTGGAGTGGGAACTGTGCATCACCATCAAGCTTCAAGAACTTTCTAGTGTTAAGTGCCTCAGCCCCATCTGGATTTTGGGTTTGGGCCAGTCCAACACTAGGTTTTGGGAGCATCCATCAGTGCTTAGGTCAACAGGGTCACATCAACCTGGAGTGGGGGCTTGTGGCCTCCCTCCAACCTACAGCACATTAAAAAAAAAATCTGCAAAGGTCACAATGAAAAAACCTGTGCTAAGCCGCTTTCTTTAAGCTCTTAACTCAGTTCCAATTGTGAAATGCTATTTAGGAAGACCGGATTCATCAAAAGCAGGACATTTTTGTGGATTTTTGTAAAAAAAAATTTTTTTTTTGTAAGGTTTAAGATGGAGAGGTTTTTTTCACTCAACACATTGCCTTTCTCACCAATTTTTCAGCATCCTGTTATTTTGAAGTTTCCACTTTTATCTCCTGCCAACTCTTACCTGCCCAGAGTAACTCATTTTGCTGGCAGCTGTCATCTCCATGTACCATTTACTGGGCATCAAACTGCATGAAGACTCAGGTGCTCACTAAGGGCAAGCTCACTACTTGCTTTTCAGGACCAGGGAAGGTCTTGCTTGCTCAGCTAGGAATTGAGATAGTTTGCTTCTCAAACCTACTCCATACGGCATCACTGATGTATTTTTGACTCAAAGAAATTTGTCTATTGTCCACTCTTAAATAAAGAGCGAGCAGCCTCTGTGAGCAACACCATGGCACAGGAAATGCAAATAGGTTGTTACGCAAACACCATTTCTGAAGGGATTGTGCTCTGCTTTTCAGATGAGATTAAGAGCTCAATTACAGTACAGAAAGGGTCTTTCATTAAAAATTCTTTCATTAAATCACACATAGAACACAATAAGGACAAATTATACAGCTCTTCGGAAGCACATCTGTGCCAAACTGCTAGGTAGGGAGGCCTATCATGGGGAGCATCAGCTGTTTCTCCTATCCTTCTAAAGAAATGAGTCCCACATACCTCATCTAACCACATTTTTGAGGAAAACACATAACCAGATACCTATGGGGCACCCAATTCTTTGAATGCATCTCTTTCAATGGCAGGGAGGACCAGTGTAAGCAACCATCCACTTGTGTTTGTAGTGAGCAGGATGAAGCCTCGAGTTACTATTGATGTGCACAGTTTAGATGTGCCATAGCGTGCTCAGCTAACTCAAGAAAAGCCCCGAAGCTCAGTGTGTTCTCAGTCCCAGATAGGTAAAAGCAGAGCAGCTGTAGAGTTTAAAGAGTTTTTAGGCCCAGCAGCTAAGGGATGAATCAACTACAGGAAAGCCAGTCAGTGCACATCACACACAAAACCAAGCCTGTGTCATTCCAACAATCCTGTCACGGTTTCCTGTCTGTAAAGGCTTCCACCAAGGAACCTTCAGATGAGAGGAAAAATCAGGTGAAGAAAAAACAGATGCAAGCACCTCTTGCAGAGGCGAGAGCCCAAAGGCCTCAGCCAGAGAGCCCTGTGCCCTGGCAGCCAGGCTCTTTGGGTTTGCAGGTGACTGTACACATCTGAACCTGAAGAAGAGCAATGGGATGCTTTTTTTTCCCCCCTCCAGGATGTCAAGGCAGCACAAGGCAGAGCTCAAAGCAGATGGCAGTGAATTACAGGGCTGTTCAGGATCCTGCACCTGGGAAAGAGTGGGTCCAAATTCAGTCAAGACTCTCACAGAGTTGTCACTACTTGATTTTGTCCTGTTCTTTTTCTGTTATCTTTAAATACATGATGGTTAATTACCAAAGGAAGTTAGTTAATTGGATTGTAAACAGGTGCTGGTGAAAAAAAACTACCATTCCCCTTTGAAATCCAAAACAGAGATGTGTTGAAATTCCTTTTGAAAAGAAATTCCAAAAGCTCATAATCTGTTGATAAACGGTCACCTGAAAGGAAAGAAACAGCATTTTTCAGCAGGTTTCACAACTCAGGCAACTGTAACCCTCCTCAAGCATTAGGATTGTCATTCCCACACCAGAAAACCCTTCAAGGACTCAAAAACCTTCAGTGGGAAACAGCACCAACATGCCCAAACTTGAAAAATGATCCATGAAGTCCTAATATTTTCACCAAGGACAGGATGAGACGAGTAGGAGAGCGTGACTGGGGCTCTTCAAAAGCCAGACCTCAGAGCCAAAAGGGGGTTAAATCCTGATATCACTCCGATTATTCCAGAAAAGGATCAAGCCATGAGAGAGCGCTCAGAAAGCAAGAGCGCTTGTGACAAAATATTGGCATCTACACAGAGGGAGGAAGAGAAAAATATGGCTGAATATATCCTAATGCTGCTCTTCAGGCTCACCTGATGTCTAGCACACAGTGCAGTGAGTCACAGTCACCTCGCTCAAAACGTGGGTGGCAGGACTGAAAAGTCCACTGATAAGCAATAGAAATAATTAAAAGCACACGGAGTGAGCATAGCGATTAGGACTTGAAGAAAGAACCTAAAAAGGCTAGACATCATATAATAATGGGTATAATGAGGGTAAAATAGATGCTGCTATTCATTACGTATCAAAAGAATGACAGACTGTTCAAAGAAACCAAACACCAATACATTAACTGTCAGAAGAAAACTATATTGAAAGTAAGCTAGAATTAGAACCAAAACAGTAACTTATCTTTGATCTAAAGATTTATCAATGTACAGATAAAGGCTTAGATATTCATATATGTAGCATGGTATCCACATTGAGCTGGGGCAGAGAAAGACGCAAGCCTACACCTTCCACACTGTTACTATCAGCGATTGAGCAAGAGAGGGACAACCGAGAGCCTGAGCTCATCCCCGAGGTCTCCGTGAGATGAACACAAACACACGGAGCCGAGATGAACACAAACACACCGAGCTGCAGTCTGCAACTCCAGTTTGCTACCGCATGGCCATGCCTCCTCAACTTCTGACCCTGCCCTCCTCAAAATAAGTGTTAAAATTACTTAGCACCTCTTCTTTGGAGAACAAGTCTTATGAGNTACTGACTCCTTTACTTGCTAGTCATCGGACTGCCCTTATCCAGCACCTTCTTTGCACATGCTCCTCTCCATCAGCTCAGCTGGGAGCTTTGATATCCACAGTAGGGTTCAGAGTAGCTTGGAGGGATGGGACAATACCTGCACTTGAGGGGATACCTGGCCCTTCCACATCCTGAGCCCCTTTGCCAGTGCTACGCTGCGCGCCCCAGACGAGAAGCCCAGCCTCAGTCCCCATGCCCAGAGCATCCTGCAGCCCCCCGTCTGCTCGCTGGCTGCCTGCCAGGCTGCGCCACTTAATTAGCCCCACACAGATGGCTAATGACATTGTCCTCTCCTCACTGATGAGTTGGAGAAGGATAGTACAAGTTTGCTTGTTAGCAGCATGACCCTTCAGGCTGTCTCGTGCAAAAGAAAAGAAGCTCTGAGCAGTCCAGCAGTGCAAAAAAAAAAAAAACCAAACCAAAGTGGATGCTTTCCAAAGACATCACTTTTGGGAGCAGCCAGGGCACAGTGGGCCTCCATGGGTCATCATTTGTGCTCTGCATCCATCTCCTGTTCATTAACACATCCCTTAGCACTCCACTGTCTTATTTGCAATACAAATATGCTGTCTGGTACCAAGGGAAACACTAAACCAAAATCCCACCACTCTCATTTTCCTGTGCCATGCTACCAGGCATATCAACGCTCACCAGCTCCTGCAGAAACACTGGAGTTTATGATGTGACCCCAACGTGGCAGCCATCTGGGCACATATGTGTGAAACACCACCACAGAAAAAGTCCATCATCGCTTCTACAAAACAAGGCAGTTTTTACCTGAACATCAAGCAGCACGAAAACTTCTCTGGAAAATACTGGGTGCAGGATAACCAGGGACAGAAAAGGGATGTCTCCATGGAGCAGTGGGCTGGTTTAAATTCTCATTAGGTCGTTAACTGCTGGTTTCATTAGGCTGCCTACAGACAAAACATAATTGCTTAGTGGCTACTGCACAGTGAATAGCCATTTCAGTTTATTAATGTTCTCACAGCTGTAAAACTGTCAGTGAAATTATTTTAAATATGCCTTGTAAAGTTTGTTCCCTTCTCGAAGAAGGTGTCAGGTTGATAGACTGGTGTTTGAAATTAACTCCCCCATAAAAAGGAGTTTTAGTGCAGTTTAATAGCACTTGAAAGTGTTCTGCTCTGAGATTCTATCCCGAAAATCCAGGTGGACCTTTCTCCATTGGAGCTCTTAGAAATCCGTGGAAGTTATAACTTTGGTGTTCATTTTACAGGAGCATTTACAGCCAAGAACCAAGGCCATAAAAATCTGCTCAAGCCCTGAGCTTTCTCAAACCACAGGCAAACTTGGATCTAAAGGTCCGCTTGGAGCCCAGGACTACTAGGTCCTCTTTAGTAGGGGTCTGTTTTAAAGTTTAGTTTGCACTGAAGATGGACCCTTAGCTTAATTTAGTTAAATGTTCCCCCTGAGCTGGCATAAATTACAATTGCTCCACTAAAACTCATGGCTCCTAAATTACCCTTCCTTCTTGTACGAGAGCTAGTTATCTTAGCCCTCAGCACCACCCTTACTCCTACAGCAGTTTGATGGCTCCCACTTAACTTATTACTATGCAGACACATGTTGGATTAAAGTTTACCTGAATGAGAGTATTATTTAATTCCTGCTGGAGTTAACGGAGAAGATATTTCAGCATATTCAATGTGGCAATTATCTCAGAAGAAGGATCTTGCTTAAATCAGAAAAAAGTTCTGCTGGAATCAGTATTCCTTTGTTTCACCCAACCATTCACTAAAAGCCCTCACTCAAGAGCTTTTTATATCATTTCTAGCATTCACTACATAGTCAATTATTAGAAGAGCCATGGACCTGCAAAGCATTTCCCCCCCACCCCATGTTTTCTTCAACAACAGCTAACCAGGTGCCCTCCCTCTTTTTATCTCCTGTTTAATCTATTTACTATCATCTTTCATGGCACAGCACATGATGCTTCCACAGCACCTCCCATGCCTGAGCCTGTACCGGCCACTACTTCATGATTCACCCATAAAAGCCAGCCCCCAGCCTTTACACTCCCACCTCTTCTTCCCATCTGTGGAGGAAAGTCAAGGTCAGCCAGATGCAAATGAGGTATTTGAAGCTGGAGCGTGACGGGGCGATGATTGCTTGATGAGTGTAAGAGCAACGAAAGGTCTTGGCTGCGCCTCATTTATTAAATCACTGTCAGTTACGCAAGGAAACTAAAGGACAGCAGTGACGCTGCTCTGACCAGCTTCCCCATGTCATCATTCCTGTCACTGAGACAAAGACAGGCAGGTTACACACATCCTTTTAACTCCAACTCCTGCTGTGATGAAAACATTGGGAAAAGAAAAGAAAATAATCAGGGATTTTCATCACATGAGCTCTGGATTTCCAGCTTTCTTACAAAAGGGGAAGATTTGGCAGGCAAAGAAGATGAGAAGGAGCCTCAAATTCTCCAAAACATCAGTAAAAATATTTTTTCCTATGCAAGCCTTAGCAATCTAAGCCAAGCGGGTCAGCTTTTCAGACCCTTTTGCACACCCCATTTCCTTATGTGCATCTCTCAGGGGTGCATGTTCCCACTGCCCCAGCATCCCAACACAAAACCTTATGGTGCTGCTGGTGTCCCTCCAAGCCCAGGAACCTGCAACGGGCACCTCTGTGCTGATGTAAACCAGTTCCTCCCCAGAACGTGATAGTCAGTTTATCCCTGAAAAACTGGATAATAGAATTCTCGTCTTCCCAAGAAGAGTCATCACTTCGCACTTATAATCTCCGCGCTGAGATATATCCCACTAAAGCTGTGCAAGGACATCGGCAGCGTCAAGGAAGGCGTTTAAGTGAGACGAGTTTAGCCCAAGAGAGCTACTCACCTCCTTGAGAAAGCTAAGACAAGCAGTAGAGAAAGAATTAATACTCACATAACTGGCACCTAACAACCACAAGGCAAGTGAAAAGTTGAATTCAGATAATGAAGGGAATACAGAAAAAACACTAGATAATAAAAGGCAAGAAAAACCCATTACTCCAACAGGTAAATGAAGGTAAACAATTTAAAGAAACGCATAGGTAGCTGCGGGGGGCAGAACAACACACCAAACAAGAACAACTAATAAGTAGTGAGCGTGACACCCAGAGCCAAACAAGCCCAGGGAGATCAGGAAAGAGCTAAGCATGTGCTCCAAGCAGGAAAAGTGAAGTGAGCTTGTGTGAAAGGGGAACAAAAGGAAGAGGCAGCCTGAAGAAAGGAAAAAACCAATTCTGCACTCTTTCTAAGTATCTAATCGATTCCCTGCCCACTAGGTTTTTTTTAACCCATAGTTTCTTGGATCATGCGATAGAAATCCAGAAACATTAGAGTAAAGGTCAGGAGAAGCATGGCTTATTGAGAATATTCTTGCATAGTAGACAAGATACAACCTCATGCAATAGCATGGTCATGTCTGGGTAGCGCAACATCTCAGCGACATCAAGAAAGAAACAAAAAGAGAAAAAAAAAGGGTCTCAAAACACAAGAGGTTTGTCCCCTCGCTCCCCTATGGACAATTTCAGACCCGCGCGTTCCACCAGCTCAGCCTGCAATGAGCCAGGACGGCGGCGGCACTGCCTGGTGGTTACGGCGGGTCAGGGACATGCTGCGTGCTGGGGAGCTCCAGAGAGCTGCCTCATTTGCAAACGCTGAGGCTAATGATGCAAACAATTCCATGCAGCGCTCACATCTTCAGTTGCTTCTTTTCCTCTTCCCAGGGAGGCCAAGTTGCCTTAGTTACTACAAGCAGTATTTCCTTCCTCCTCCCTGCCAAATAACAAGCTCCCCTCTTGGCAAGTGCTCCCAGGGTTACCTAATGCTCATCACACCCATGCTAGGGGAAAGGGAACAGGTTCATTTATCACTAATTACACTGATTAACTTCCCCAGCTGCTGAGTTCAAGAGCCCCAGAGTGCCTCAGGTTACAAACGATCACAGAAGGAAAAAGCGCCACTGAATTAAGCTACAGACACACCAGTCCTTTTGGCTGTCAAAGACACACGGCTGCTCTTCCACTGCCTTGCGAAAATCCCCCATAAAATGCAAGCTATGACATCCCTCAGCACCCAGGGGAGAGCACGACGGGGTGCTGCTTAGGTCTACATTACACAACTGCATGGGATATTTGTGATCTCCCCTTGCAAAGGCAAGGTGTCAGGAAAACAGAATGTTTGTCTTGTTCTTCCCAGACCTAAAAACATATCAGACTTAACAGTCTCCGATGTATTTCTAATAAATAGCTACATTTTCCAAGGAAAGGAATATAACAACCCCCCTTTTGTTTGTATCCAACTCTTCAAAATCAACACGAGCTCTTCAGAAAGGGCTACCACCCCCTTTTCTTATTTTTCCCCATTTGGTGAAACATTTTATTTCTGTTGTTGTTTGTAGCAACATATTTATGTATCTGGCTGAGGCTGCTTAAAATAGTACAACAAGATACCAGGGTGCTAAGGATGGAAAACTCTGCTCTTGCGCATCCAGTGTTTGTGATGTTGAAAGCCTTAAATCCCACCTCTGGTGGGATGAAATAGATGCTACTAATCCAATTTCTAAAATATCAGGCATCAAGCTGACACTATTTTAAGACTGAAAAAAAGCCAATTTAATCAAATCTCTGCTATTTTCCCTTTACTCTCTTCCACAATTTATGACAGAAGATAGGAGAGGGAGATTGTTTTGGGAACAATGTTTTCAAACCTCTAAAAATAATATAAAACTGCTCTGCCACATTCTGGGCTGCTGCAGCCCCAGCCCCAGCATGCACAAGCCATGTTTGCTAGCCACGCTTGCTCAACATGGAGCATTGAGCACTAGCCACGTTTGCTCAAGGAGTTGCAGTGGTCACGGTGGGACTCCTACCCACAAGTAGGCAGCAGGTTGCTGCTTCCCAGCAGGGAACAATTGCATTCCCACCTCCCCTATAGCATTGGAGGGAGCAGACGAAAAAATGCCTCACCTTTCAGATTTCAACCCCAAAAATCTCCCAGAGGCACACACGGAGTCAAAACCAATCTTCAAACCTCTGCTGAAATATTTATTGTTCTGGGCCATAGACTCCCACACCATCATCACCGTACTCCTGTTTGCATGGAGCATTGCAAAATCAGGTTTGTGCCTTCATGTTCATTTGGCCACGGCACACTGTTTGTACGTCTCCAGGGACAGAAGGTCACTGGAAGCCCAATACAAGCTAGGGGTAAAGCAGAAAATAAATCATGAGCAGCGAATAATTATTTAATAGCTGGTTTCATTGCTGACAATGAGAAAATACAACGGGGCTCCCGATGCAATAACCAGGATTTTTGTTGTACCTCATGTAGACACCACCGAGGTTGGGAGCTGAACAGCCACTGGTTTGAAAGAGCTGGGATTTGTCACGATAAGCATACGGAAGAAAAACCAGTTAATTCTGACTAGCTGTTAAATCACAGCCCCCTGACTTCAAAGCAGCCCGGGGAGGCAAGCCAAGCACCTTCTGGCAGCAGTCCATCAATATCCAGGTCAGAGCACTCCTTTCCCTCTCAACAATTTCTGTTTAAAGCATTTTTGCTGTATTGATGTTGGGCCCCGAAAGCAATGATGGGAGCAGCTGGGGAGCAGTGTGGGAGGGTGCAGAGCCACACCGCGTGTGAGGGGCTCTCGCTGTGCAGCTGTTTGCAGTGGCTGGATGCTGCACGGCCTGGGGCACTCTAACATCAGCAGGGAAATACACACCCTCGTGTGCGACTGTGCGTAAATTCCTCCTGCCCTTCACAGCTTTCGGGACTGGGATTTGTCCCAGGGATGGTAGAAGGGGGAGGGGGTGCAGCGGCCGCTTCAAAGATTTTGCAAAGCAGGAAAGGTAATGCCACCATCCTCAGGTCTGAGTGCACAGCCAAGAGCCTGCGCTGAGCTTTACCATCCCAAAGAGGAGCTGTAATCTCAAGAGGGTGGCAAGAGTCCCTGAAAGCCAGGGGTGAGCACCAGGGAATGTCTACAAGGAGAGACTGTAGCAATTCGTGACTATTTACCTTGTTCTCACACACTCATCCAAATCGTAAGCTCACAAAGAAAAGTTTGCTTTGAAATAAGCTTTTCCAAAGACAAAGAGCCAGATTTTGGGGGTTGGGTTGAGGTAGGGACTGTATGCTTACTGAATGGGGAGGGAAGGGAAATCAGGGCTTCGGCAGCCCCAATTCTCACTCACCAGGACCCACCATCATTCCATGGCACTGTGATTTACATTTGTTGGCAGCCACAGTCAGCTGGGGTCCTCTTTGTCCCCAGAAATGTCCAGCTGCTGTGTCACCACGCAGGTTATCTGTACATGGGAGATTACTAGGAGAGGTCCCATGGGACAGCCATTTATTGTTCTCCTGTGAATAACTATAGCACTTCTGCGTGGCAAAGCAAACATGAGCCCATTTTAACAGCCCTTGAAACTGGACGTGTGAAATGAGGTACACTAAGTCAGAGGCCAGCTGAATCTGTGATCTGTGAAGGAGTCTTCACATTCCCCCCAGCAAGATAAAGCGGTATCACTGTCTTACCAGCAAAACTGCATCAGCTGGGAAGCTGGTTTAGAAAACGTGCTTTCTGCTCCTTATTGAGCCAAAATTTTTAGATTTCTTGCCTGGTTAGATGAGGACCATGTTCATCTGAATGACAGTGAAGTAAAAGGACAATCCAGGAAGGTACTTTTCTATACACAGTATAATCCGTATGCATGATTGATTACTCACAGGCACACATGAATAAGGGAAGGAACCCAAATGCATCACTGTACTTAAAATCATGTTTGTTGAGGGAAGAAAAAGTCTTGCAGACAGACTAGAAGCCTCCCATGAAGAACTGATTCAGGGAGAGTCTGAGCCGTCTCATGGTTTGGGGGTGAAGATGCTCAGGACCTTCCACAGATGCTCAGCAGCCAGGAAGACTGCAGCTGAATCTGGCTCTGGAAATCCGAACAGCTCAACTAAGAGCTGTGGGAATGATTTATATTGTATTGAGAGGGGCCGAGGCCTGGTGAGACCCTTTCATCAGGAGCAAACAGCAGTCTGGGGGATGCAGAGCACTGGATCTGGCCCACCCCATGCCCATCCTTCACCTTAATGCGGAGCCAGCGCAGCTGGGGCCGCCATTCGCCCCCAGAGTCGCCATGTATCACTTTTTATATTTCTCCTGTCGCATTTATTTTTGAGCAGCTGGTATATATGGCTTTTCACGATAATCCTGTGGGAAGCAGTCATTCGCAGGCTGTAATACCCACACAACTAATACCAATACCAAATTTTTTCTAAAAAAGAAATGACTCGTGAGGTTTACAATGCCAAACTCAAGAAAACATAAACCAGGCCCGACTTACCAGGAATTACTTTTGACTGGATTTAGCTGCATCCCCAGGTATAGCTGGGCTTAGGATCGCCAATATATTTGCAGGTTTTGCTCTACACCATCAGCCTGCCCAGGCTGTGTGCTCAGCGCTGCGCGA
>VZTL01030349.1:0-11823 GCA_013400535.1 Scopus umbretta
TGGGTGGAAGTTACCTTTCAGCTAAGTGGGAATTTATTGTTTTAAAGCACGTGCATTCTAGTTATCTTCCAAATACTACAATTGTCTCTTACTATGTGCCCACCAGAGTATCAGGATGGCTGCTGCGTCTGTAACTGCTGGGATATGCACTTGCACAGAAACAAAAAATTCTAGTACAGAACAGAGTGATAAACTTGCCAGTGCAACACTATGCTCCTCAAGTGCATTCCATACGAGGTCTGCATGGCAAAACTTTTGAGGGAAGGGCAGAAAAGAAATAATCCCAGCAGCTAGCAACAGGAAGGCTCTTTTTGTTTCAAATCCCTGTGCCTCTGTAGTTAATAGCTGCCACCTACAAAATGGCATTATCTCTGGCAGAGGAGCATTAAGCAGAGCTAAACAAAAGGAAGAATTAGGTTCATTATCTTAAATTGGGTTATCTTAGAAGTATCTTGGAACATAATATAATTTTTAAACAGTGCATTAAGGAAATAAAATACAAATGAACAATTCCTTTAATATGATTGACCAAGAAACAAACAGATTGAAATCATTAGTGTTCACCCATTTAAAAAGCAAGACTGATCCTTTGAGCCTTTGCTACTGAATGTACATGTAATGTACATACATGTAATGCCATATGTCAAAATCAATGGCATTGCATCCAACAAGAAGCACACTGTGCTGATCTGTAAGAGTCTGGAGAAAACCAGAGCCCTGGGAAGTTACCACTGAGAATGTTAAAGTCTTCAGCTTCTGCTTCTTTGTTCAAACAAGATAGTCAGTTTTATCTCACAAAATGGCAGTTGGTTTTGCTGCTTGTAGCTAGTTGTAGCTCTTAGAGATTGAAAGGGCTGAAATATTGAAATGCACATCCTTCCTGTGAAACATGTACTGCGCAAATATAGACTGCCACCCCAAAAACAGAGGGAGAAAAATTACCAAATTGGAAAAAGAGAATCAGTGTTTCAAAACACATGCTATGGAAGACTCTTTTTCAACGTCAATGCTCATTTCTTTTCCTCCATACCTAAAACCCCTTTATTCTCCAGGCTCAAATTTCAGATTCAGGAGCTAGAAGAGGATTGGGAGGAGAATGAGAAAAACATTTCTTCTATGCATGAGATTCTGCTGTTAATTCATAATGAAGATTCAGTCAGTGAGCACTGAACTCAGATCTGACTTACTCTTTTAAAAGGAAAAAACCACCTTATAAATCAGAGTTTCTATTTTCTAAAATCATGGTTAATAAATTCCCCAGCTGCCTTCTTGTACTATAATACATTCAAATCCACTTTTTGAAGACCCGAGGTGTTATGATGCATTGTGTTTTCCTTTACCTCAGACCTGCTGTCCGTGACAATGAGACCTTTGCATCCCAGAAAGTCAGCCAGCATGGATCTCCTCTTGCACCTCTTGCCCCAGTGAGCTTGTCACCTGTGACGAGACAATTGACAGCAAACCCAATGCTAACTGAAGTAGTGAGACTGAGGGCAGAAAGGTGGCTGTGAGGATGAAGAAACAGCAGATCTTTTCCCCCATAACCGAGCTGAAACAGCATGCTAGTACCATTGCTTTTATGTACAAATTTTTGGCAGTAAGAGAAATGGAATATGTTGTTTTCTGCTACCACAGAGAGTCATCCAGCACTTCAGTTAGTGAACACGTTATTTCACTCTGAGGTTTTACTACTGCCACTCCAGATTCTGGTCTGCCTGTGCTGTCTATAAGGAGGCATAGTAAACATGGTCGATTTAATCCCACTGTATGAGAAAGAAAATAAGTATTTTTTTATCACACAGAGAAGACATAAGATTTTAATGGTGAATTCTCAGGCAAACTAACTTTGGCTTGGAGGCTTCCCACATTCTTTATTGGAGATAAGAGGGGGAACCCCCTTTTTTTCTAATTATTCTGCAATATTTTCCTGCATTTAGAGTGGCTGTAAAGCAATTTACATTTAAAGCATTTATGTAGCAGTTTGATTAGGCAGCAGGCACAACAAGCGTTGCCATTTGGATGGTTAATACTTGCACCAGTTGTGGAGCTCTGAGGCATGGAGCCAGAGGCCAAGTGACATTAGCTTCTCAAGAAATGCACTAATCGCCTTAGAAATGTAATGCCTGGAGAGTCTCTTAGGTATTATGTAATGGAAATTGTAAGGGAAAGGATAAAAGTCAGACTTTGTGTATTTACTGAATGTTACTGACGTAGCTGTGACATCACTGACAGGCAGTCACAAGACAACTTTTGTGTACGTAGTCCAAATGCCATTTGGCAATTAGTGCTATGCCACCCAGGCAGCTGGAAATTTGGTACTGTACCTACAAACACGCTCCAGGAGGCATTTCACTAATAGCTGGCTGCCTTCCAAACTCCGTATACAGAAGGTGCTAAAGGACTGACCATTGGTCTTGTAACCATGTCCGTGTCATCTGAAGAGTTGGCTTTTCCCCCCATCCTCTTTAGGATTGCTCAGCTTGAACCACAAATGAAGACTTGAGCCCATAGATTGCTTCTGTTAGGATCCATGCAGCATGAAGGACTCTGCAAAATACCAGTGGGCTTTTGATTTACTTGGGGAATTCAGCCATGTCTTTAATAGGTAAAGGCTAGGCAAGCAAAGGAGAAATAAGTGTGTCCATGAGGTTGTTAAAGTTGTGGTGGATCATGACTCCTCCAGACCAGCAGAAATCCCAAAAATCAAAGAAAGCACCCCTGAGCTGTATGGAGACACTTGATGTAGAAAGGAGATCCCTGGGTGAAACAGTTAGGAGGCAAGATATCCTGACAGATTCACAAGTCCAGAGGCCAGAAGAAGTCCAAAGAGTCTGTCAGAAGCCCAAAGCTGTGAACAGAAGTGTTTGGATCTGTAAATATATGATACATAACTCCCTGGTATTTGAGATGTTCACCACAGATCAGCTAGATTTTCTAGGCTGGATTTCCTAGATGGCTCTTCTATGGTTAAACAAACTGCTCTGTAGGACTTTTGAACCTTCCCATAAAAATTTTATGACAGGAGTGGGAGGAAGGAAGGTAGCCCATGAGTTTAAAAGCAATTGTTCTTACTTGTTTATATTAAGAGCTGAGAAAGGTAAGGAATTAAAAGAGGAATGCAGTAATTTTCCTGCTAGCAAACAGTTCAGGTCAGGTATTAGGGCTCTGTGCAAATCTGTTAATTTAATTGAAAATCTACAGCTGCCTCTTTGCCAGAATTCCCAAGCCTGGTAAACAAGTCTCACAAAGCTTGTAGGCTTCAGCTAGCAAGTTCACTGCTGTTCAGCTGATGGCCCCATTCTGATATAATTGTAAAAGCTATGGAATCTAAATAGAAAGCAAGAAAACATGTTACAAAAATCTCTGTACAGGAGTAAAGATTCTGTTGGGGAATCTTAAATGCTGCTACTAAGATTTGTATTTTTATCACAGAAGACAATGATAATGTGGTGGTAAAAGATAATTAACGTTAACTAGATAATAAGATAGAATAAATATTTATGAAGTGCTGAAGTGGATCAGACTAGTGGACTATGTGCTATGACATCTGCCCTTTGTGGCAAGTGCAGCAGAAGTGAGGAACAGGATGGTGAACAACCCTGGAGCAGCCTGTCCTAGAAGAGGCCACTAGAGTAGGCACTCCAGCCTTCTCTTCATTAGACCACACAGGTCTTCCTGAGGGACCCAGGCTTGGAAAAGAGCAACCTGGCCTTAGAAGATGACCCTCTGCTTTATTTTATCATCAGCCCCCTCTTCCCCATGCTGCTGCCAGGCAGTCTGAGAATTAATTCAGGAATAATTTTGTATAGCACGATGGAGACAGAATCACCCAAAAGTTTATTCCTTTCTACATGTCATGTTTTCACTTCCCCTGCTTTGTTCAACAGTTTTATTTTCTGAAGCCAGGGCTGACATCACCTTGAAACACCACATTGTGGACAAAAGACACTGCTCTTTTCTGGTCCTATTGGTGACTACTGCATTTGGCTAGCAGAACATATTAGAGGCAGGGAAGGAGGAGCTCAGGAGCAGATATACATATGCCTTTCCCATCCCAAAGAGTGGAAAGATTTTGATCTCCTAAGTACCAAACAAATTTACCTAAGGTTTCACCTTCTGAACAGGGCCTGTGCCCTTTCTCAGAACCTAAAGACAGCTCGCTTCATCTATGGAGACAATGAATGATGAGCTCTATCTCTACCTCCACTGCCAGCTAACTTCATACTTTCAGTACCTCCACCAAGGCAGAAAACACTATCCAAATAATTATAAAACAATGTGATTTGATGGATCTTATCTTATATCTTGAAAGAAACCATTCAGCTGCAATTGAGAACATTATTCTCCCAAAGTAGGAAACTCTTAACAACAAAGAAAATAACACACTGGTTTCAATCCAATAATTTGATGTTTGTAGGAGCAATATTAAATTCTAGTTCAGAAAAGTTTTAGACAATAGTGATTCAGATCACTTCTCTACTTCAAACTCATAAAGAGCTCAGGGAGAGTTTGCCTCATAACTGTGAACCATGGTGTGCAATCACAGTGATGTGATTTGCCATGAAAAAGTGATTAAAATCAGTGTATCTACTCACAAGGTAATCTGCAAAGATTCTGATGATACTTGCTTCCCTTTGGGCTCAGAGCTTATCCATGTTACCCTCTGCTTCTGCATCTGCAATGCTCTTCAAAAGATTGTCATACAATCCACCTGACTGTCTGGTAGGTAAGTGTCTGTTGGGTAAAGGTGGGCTCCTGCCTCTTCCCCAGCACTTACACAAGTGCCCATGGGTAACAAAACAACTGTGCATTTTATCAACAGACAGAAGAACAGGATTATTTTCAGTCCACTAGGAGAGCCAAGGACTCTCAGGTTTCAGCATCATGCCCAAATAAAATTGCATCAGTGGTTTTGCATCTTCCAAGTCTGCAACATACCATGATCACCTTAACAGGCAATAATGTCTGAGTACCCTCAGTGAGCACACGAATACCTCTTTGTCTCCAGGAATAAAATGCAAATGGTAAAACACTTTAAAAAGGAATAATATTTATTCTGCTTTGCTATTGCAATTTATTAAAGTTACTATTTGCTTTACTATTGTTCTTGCAGATGTCCTATTACACACCTCCCCACTTTTCCTATTATTAGGATCCTTCAGTGGTGATTAGTAATTGCAAATCAACTGAAGGGTAATGGAAACTTCCTCACCTTTCATGCTTTCAATTGGGAAGAGCCTCAATGTCTTTTGGGATGCAATGGCTAGCCTTGGCCAGATTCTTCTGAACAGATCTCCTTTGCTTATTTCTTTGAAAATCAGGAGTGGGATTTGTTGGCAAGCATACCAAAAATATTGTAATTTCTGTGAGTAACAATCAGCTCTTACTCTCTTTTGACATGTGTTTAAGTGAGGAAGGCTGATCTATAAAGCAGTTGACATGTAAAGCAGAAAGAAAGTTACATCATAAGGTTCAGAAGGTAGAATGAAAATGAAAACATAAAATAATGTAAAGACAAAAGAAAAAAGAGTTCATGTTTCCAGAATATGAAATCCTGGAATTTTCTGGGACTTCCCCCATGTTCCTAGAATCCCCAGTAGCTTTACAATTCTAAGTCAAGACTTGAAAGAAATCAATGACAGCAATTCCACTGACTTCAACATTTCATTCTTAGCAAGGGACACATATAAATACCATCAGTTTTACCATGAGGCAGAAGATTTGTCCCCTCATTGAAGGTAGTATTACAGAAAACAGGAGTTAGTGTATCAGTTATGGGAGATTTTCCTCACAGAATCATGGAGGAACGTTGACAACAGCAATGCGATATGCTACTTGCTTCAGCTCAGCAAGTGATTTTGGCTGCGAAACACTCTTTAGAAAAGCTAGAGTCAGAAATGGAATAAAGGGGAATGGAGTCAGGGTTTGGCAACAGTTACATGCAGTGGGACCTGACCTGTCATGGTATCGTTTGTAGCAAGAATGAGAAATAAACATGATTTTAGAACAAGAGTCGCCATGTGCGACTTTCAGAGCACAGCATGGGCCTTTTACAGCTCCGCTGTTGCCAGGTCTCAATGTTTAGAGTGAGAGCTTGGTGGGGAGAAGGGCTTATAGAAGTCATTCACCATTTGAACTGCCTGGCTTCATAGAGTTGGATGGGACAAATGCAGCATAACACTTGTAGCCTGCTGAATACTTCCATGACTGAAGTAACAACTGGCAATTTTGCCAAATTGTTTTCAATTAAAAGAGTATATCTGAAAAAAATAAAAAACCTGGATATTGTAGTCAGGGAGTAGAACAGTGATCTTGCAGAAAACCTCGCGTGCCATTTCATAGCGAGATCTCTTACAGGGGTTACAACATTTCTCAGAGCATGCCACACACTTGTGCGAATGTTTGCCCAGGGAGGAGCAGAAGTCAGGGCTCTGCCACTTACAACACCTCCAGGGCAGAGGAGCACACAGGTGTGTGCGTGGGTGGGGAGTTTAAAACTAAGGAAGAAGAATAGCGAATGAAGAGATAAACCACACAAAGGGGCTATGTTTGATCTTTGTTCTGAAAACTCAAAGACAGCAAGAGCTGTAAAAGTTACTTGCTGTTCATGTAACAAGCAAACTGGTACAACATTCTGCAGAGGCCCAGGACTCTTCCACGTTTCTTAAGGACAAGTGAATGCATTTTGTCTTGCTAAGACCAAAAGTCCTCATCTGCATAGATATGAGCTGCTTTCCTTCCCTGACACCCTGACATTTCTTCTGTGAAATTCTGTACTTTGTTAAAATCTTTGATGCGAGAATTTCAGTCACAGGTCGTTCTGTATTTAAGTTTATATTCCCTTGGTTATTTAGATCTGTATATTATACATTCTTAAGCTTTTTACAAGCTCATTTGTGTGTCTCATGATTAAAAATTCTGTTTATGTTTTTTCGCTTGTCAAGGCATAATCAGCTTTCATGCTGTGTCTCTGTGATATTTTCAATAATCAGTCAGGTTTATGGGGAAAGCAGGAGTAGCAATGCCATACAAAGTACTTCTCAGGGATGAGTCTGAAGCTGTGAACTCGGTTTTCATTCTGCTTCACCTAAAACCTTAAAGCTGTGGGCTGCTGTCAAGGAAGTTTTTCTAACAACCTAGATCTGTTAGCTAACTAGCTCCCCCTCTTGAAACTCTGGAAACACTGACAGAAAACGAATCGGGATGTAAAAAGAAGTGAAATGAAATCCGGCGATATTCTAGTACTTCACTCATTATTTTAACGGTTGTGGATTTTTTCTTTTTTTTCCCCCACATGCAGCCCTGACGGCTGGGGAATGTCCTTATCTTGCTGATGCTGCTGATTTCTGAACTGACCTTTTAAGAACGTAGAAGGGTTATTGGTGTCTGTTGCAAAAGGATTCAGGGCTTCAGAGGTCACCCTAGTGCCAGTGTCCAGTAGAGACAGACAGCAGAGCTTCCCAGCTGAAGGGCACTGGAGAGGGATGGTGGAGGACAAGGATGGCTGGGGGACATCATGGTTCAGCTCCCCCCTGCAGCAGCCCCTACTCGGGGACTCCAGCAAACACCCGGACAGGAAGGGAAGCGCCCATCTGTGCAGGAGCACAAACATCAGCTGTGCCTCCCAGGGCATTCCCGCCTGACAATGAGCCCAGCTGACACAGGGAGGTGGCAGCTGTGCTGCTGCGCTGCATTGCTTTGCTAGGAATGGGGTTATGAACATGGTAGGTAACCACAGTCAGGAGTTTCTGGGTTTTTCTAGAACAGATATTAGGTATATAGGGAGATTTTGTTCTCGAGTGTCGAATGGAGAGGTAAGTGGGTCTGCAGCTGAGAAAAAGGTGTCTTTGGTGTACAACAGGCCTTATTCCATGGAGCTCTTTTGGCACGGGTTTTACAAAGAGCTGTCCTCACCCTGAAAATTTCCATTCTGAAAATGCTAATATAATGTCAAGATGGATAAAGGGCAGGAAAAGGGAAGTCTTCTTGCTTTCTAGAGAGGGATAACTGAAATATGGAGCCACACTCAGACTTCATACTGCCTTGTTCAAGCATCCAAAGACTCTTAGTTGAAAAACATTCGTCATGCCTGAAGCAAGGAACAGAACTTAGGGTTGCTAATTTCCAGGTTTTTCCTGGCAGTGGGCTATAAATCTAGACTCTTTTCATTTATTCTTCCTCTCTCTGGTACCATGAATCATTCATGCTTTCGGATACAGTGGCCCACTCTCAACAGGAAGGGCAGAAAGCAAGACCAGTGTATAATCAGGTGAGATTTCTTCTGGGTGGGGACAGAAGTAATTTGGAAATTCTTTACGTTGAAGAGAGTGTGACCCATTTTCTGGACAGAAGTAAATTGTTTTAAATGGCATAGACTACCACTAGCTTGATTTTAGGCTGAATTTTCTGCTTTTTTATCATTTTCAAGGGTGTGTAAGTGTCAGCTAAGAAGCTGCTTTGGCACTCCAGCAGACTGTATGCAGTTTTTGCCTTTCCCTGAATCACAATGGAGCAGTCATCACAGTTAGTGATGCAACTGAGAGTTTATGCCCTTCTCATGCAAACGATGTGGCATTTACTCACTTCTCATATAATCCAAATGGTTGAGGTTTTACAGTTCTTACAGTCATACTTAAATCTTTCTGATCAGCCTAAATACATCCTTGGAGATACAGCTTAGTTGTTTAGGTCTCTTGAATCCTATGTAAATCCATGGTAAATCTTAGGCATCAAAATATCTTTCAATATCTTATGTCACCTGTCCTACACCATCCTGAAAATCTGTAAGAACTGGAAGCAAATGACACATATTCTTCCCAAGAGTCTTAACCACAAAATTATGTTTCACTTAAATTCAGTGAGCAGCACTTTTTAAATAAATAGCAAACACAAGGATCTCAATTTTTGTGTTTCCATTCTGGGACACTTTATGTGTCACCTAATTATGCAGGTGGATAAATATCACCTTCTGGACATCTGCAACATCTCTTTGATATGTTTACTCTGACCCAGTTAAGTTGGTTTTTTGTTTTTTTTAATTCCTAACTCCCATCTCAAGAATGAAGAAAACCATGAACAAATACTTACAGGAATAAAGAAAGGGTTTAGAAAACACCTCTCAGATCTGCTGTAATACTTGAAACTGTTCAGATGAACCATAAAATCAGTGGAAAGCAAAGAAAAAGATTCCAGACTTTTAGTCTCCAAATTGTGTTTCTACTTCACCTAAAACCAAAGAAAACTATTAGGGGAAAAGGTTGAGATAAATTTTGCCTTAACTCCTTCCCGAATCTTTTAAAAATGTATTATTTGCCCAAAATGTAATACTTATTTTAATTCCAAGCAGTAATGATCTAAAATTCAAGAAAAGACTGTGATCTATTTTGCACCCAGGCTTCTCATATTTGTTCTTTCAGCCCTCTGAAAGCTTGCTTTCTGCATGGTTATTAAAACAGAGCTTTAAGATTCAGCTCTTCAGTTGATAATCCTAAAGAAACTGCATATATTTATCACTTGAAAATCTGAACTTCAAATGGTTTCACAAAAAAAACCCCACATAACAAAAAACCCCTCGCTATACCCAAATTATGCACATTGGAAACATGTCATGGGGTGTGGTGGTATGTCTCAAAATACAGTGTATTATTGCTGATGTACTTTTTATAAACCGCACAAATACGAGCACAAACTAAATGTCTAGGTCTGTATGCAGTAGCATTCTTTAATGCTCATCATATTTAAAGCTGGGCATCCTCCAGGCAAGAAGCGACTGTCTGGTTTGGAGGTGATGCAAAGAAGGTCATCTACATTAAATGAACTAGACTGGGCTCAGTAATAGTGAGCCATTCTCAAATACTAATGACCATCTGGATTACAGATGCAGTAGCCAGATTGTCTGTTGTGTCCACCAAGTGAGTTGTCTTACCCTGGGAAAAAACTGTCATCTGTCTGTCTTGCCCTGTAGACATGAGCTTTCTTCCAACCTGTCCACATGGATTTACTGGTGGCAAGGTCATCCCGTTCTCTGGAACGTCACTCACTTGCATTTGCTTGCTGCTTAGCAGCTGCCAAAATGTTTGGAACAGAACAGAATGGCAAGGGGCTGGGAATAAGACAGTAAAACTGAAATATTTTCAATTTCTTTCTGGGGCACATTAACCAGTAGTTAAAGAAAACAATACCTATTTATTAGCTGAATAACAATTCCTTTCCCAGCTCTGTTTGTTAAATAGATGATGTTGCTTTTAGGGTGTTTCTCTTCTCTGCTCCCATGCTGTGAAACTCCTTCTCTTTTGTTTAGCAGAATAAGCAAATCATTGTAATACTTAAAATCTTGTTAAAAAATTCATCAGTTTGACCTGGCATTTAATTAACACGTTTTGTTTGGTTTTACTGTGTAAGTCCTGACTTTACTGTCAGGTTCCCTTTTCATTTTATTAATGTAATTTTGCTTTGCTTTTAAGGGTGGCCAGAGAATCCATAATCTATGTATTTCCACTCTGTTTTTTGTGTTTTTAGCATCATGCTGTCACTTATTCAGTAGAGGATCATAAATATTTTTCTGAGTACAAAATTTAGAAGTTAATAATTCCTGAAGATTTTATACTGCTGAATGTTATCCTTGTGTTTGAAATGCACAATTTTGAAGCAGTTTTTCAAAGTATTGCAGATAGTGGATGCATCAAACACTTCCAATTATTTTCATAGCTTCCTTATATCCTTGTGAGCACATACAAAATGAAAACCTGAAAGGGGCTAGTGCTTGAGTTAACTTCAGATTCCAGAGAAAATACTCCTTCTGGAAAAGGTTTCATCCCAAAATCTACAGGCAGATATCCTGGGGATTCATTTGTGATCGTCATGGTGAAGTGTTTTTGCTAATTAATTTTGCTAATGAGGTGATAAACAAACTAAGGGAGTCCTCTCCCTTTTGACAGTAGCTCAGATTTCATTAGTAGGATCTTGTCCGTGACAGTTGCAGGTAAATCCCAGACACTATTCATTACAAACAGTAAACGTAAAATACTGTGATGCTCTGACACCAGTTTCAGCCCAGAGCCTAGGATGATTTTTATAACTGTCAAGCTGACTGTTCGGTAAGCTACAGCGTGAGGAGGGAAGGGCATACTCCCATGTTATTGCAGCCACATGACATGGCTTTGGCGGGAACATGCTGTGAAGGACAGTGCAGATGATGGGAAGAGGGGAAGGAAGGAGGAGGGCTACTGTTCCTTAACCTGCCCTGGAAAATGTGCACCACTATGCATGTTTAGGAACCTGCATTCATGCATAAGTATATGCTCCATATATATGCTAAATAGGTTTACAGTGTTAAGTGTGTGCTTAAGTACCTTGTTACATTATGGTTGTAGGAAACACGGCTAAGAAAATACAGAAGAAAGGAATGATGAAAAGGAAATCAAAAAGGAAAGCAAAAGAAAAAAGGGAAGAAAGACATGTTACTTCTTGCTCACCTTCTTCATGGACTGCTAATATAACCTGTATGTATGTGTGTCTGTGTATATAGATGTAGACAAGTGCATATGGTTAGATATTCAGAAAACCTGTGTGCAGATAGAGCTTTCATCTTCATTACATGTGAAACAGAACCAAGTATATGTGCTTGAAAAAAAAAGACTTGTGTATGGTTTTTCATCTGGCATCATCAGAAAAGGTGTTTTCCAAGCAGATCAGAAACAGTCTGTAGCTCACTGTTGCAATTCTGTTTGGAGTAAATGAGCTCTTAATTAGGTGAGGGCTGATTTCTTGGCGTTTGAGACTCTTTGAACCTCTCAGACTGCTCTTCACATTAGGAAATAAAAA
>VZTL01030371.1:3104-22754 GCA_013400535.1 Scopus umbretta
ACCAAAACCCAAGCCAGAGATACCTCAGTTCTGAGGCCTGGTAACCGTGGTAAAAAGCCCATGGTCTATTACTGACAACCATATTTCCTGAGCTACTGGGCTGCACTATGTGGAGAGTAGAGCCGGCTAGGCACCTGTGAGGAACATGGTGGAGCAGGAGATGGACTTTTTTGCTGTAAATCCTCCTTTGGAAGGGCTTCCCTGATGTTGTTGCCTATATCAGAAGCCCAGCCTGGGTGTCTGAAAGGAGGGCTACAACAGCCCCCCTCCAGGCACAGCTGAACTGCAATATTTTGGAAGTTGCCCTTGCTCCAAGAAAAATAAGCTCGAGGCTGTAGGACCTGGCCGGTGGGAGTTCATGCCTCAGAATGCTGGCTCTGATTCTGAAAAGCTGCTTTTTCATAATTGCCTACCTAAGTAATAAGAGAATCGCATCCATACATAAGCGGTAATTGAAGGCGACAAGAGAAAATGAAGCTAAATGATTTATGACAGGGGAGGTTTGAGGTACAGAAAAGGGATCTTAATCACAGAAAACCAGGCACATATCTGTGCTTTGTGCAAGGGCGCACGTTTTTGAGGGCAGTGGGTAAGATTCAAAGCTGACCTGACAACTTGAGCCCTTGTATGCACTAGAACATCTAAAAAAATATGGCATGTATTCATTTTCACTCTCTTTGCTCCCTGATTTCCTTGTATCTAGAGCTGGACCTGTACAGAGTCTTTCTTTATGGTCTGGTATGTTGGGGCACATTTTGTCCCTTCCTTTGCCTGTCTGTTTCTTTTTGATAGCACAGTGTAAAGCACAGAGGGCATCTTCTGAGGCACCAAAATTCAAAGGAAGTTGCTCATCCTTGCTTCTTTACTTCCATTCATGACTAAAAGTATTTCTATGTCTGTAAATGACTCTCTTTACCACCAATGAAAGTACCAACCCAGGAACATGAAAGAGTTAAGTCTTAAGCAATGAGGAATATATATGCCTGTGCCTCTCTCCAGTCTGGATGACTTAATTTCACTAAGGAACATAAGAGCAAACAGTGTTTCAGCACTGGCCCTCAAATCACGTCGCTTTCCTGTGAAACTTTTAGTAGGACTTGGACTGTCTAAGCAGAATAAAATGGACAGACTCTGTGTTACACAAGAGATGCAGGTGATGAGATGCCTAACTCTTTGCATAACTCCCACTGCACCAATCTTATCTTTAGCTTCTTTCTCCCCTTGCTTGCTGGGTGTCACATTTTACTGTTGTGATATATTCAGTAGAGTAAGTTTCAAGCTTTCCAAAATGTCATTGTAACTGTACTCAATAGCTTTCTTTTATCTACTGCTAGCTAGGAGGAAGAAGAAATGGCCTGCTAAAGGTAGCATTAGGGATAAGAAACTGAGAAAGTAAAAGAGAATTACTTGCATATGACTTACCAAAGAACTAATGGATTGGAAAAAGAGGTGCAAATGCTTTAAGTTATGAATACTACTAACACAAATAGCAGCTGCTTGAGTTCCTACTTCAGTCGAATGTGATGTACAGCAGTTGGAGTCATTAGCTACATGAAGAGTTACTTGCAGAGTTACTTATCATTCCATCTGCAGTTCTTCTTTCAGTCCTTCTGTGTCCTTGGTGATATTGGACTCCATCCTGCACAGGCTTATGCACACACTTAATTGTGGTGATGAGTGTGGGAGCTGCTGGCTTGAAGCTCAGCATGCACACCAGTCTGTGGGGCATCAAGAGTAACGTGCATTCTGAAGTTGGTTAAAAAAAAGAAATACATATTGGTTTAATATATCATTTAATGAATTTCCATTCTCCTTATATTGTGTTTCAAAAACACACAGGTTACTCCTTCTCCAAAATTGGTTCCCAATGTGAATGGTGTTTCTTGTCTTGAACTGAGATTGTCTAATCTCATTTAATATCCTTTTAGAAAAATAAAATTCTGTGAAAAACTTGAAGTAAGCTTTTATTTATTAGTTATTCTGTATTTTCTAAAGGGTTTCAAATGGCCAAGTTTTTAAAATTGTTTTTCAATTTTTCAAGTTTTTTCAACTTTTTCAAAAAGTTTTTCAAATAAATACCTGATTTTAGGGATTTCCAATTTAGGGATACTTGCAGGGCTTGATTTTTGCAGATAATTCTGGGTCTTGGGGGACTATTTAATGTGGCTAAAAATTCCGTCTCCTCCAGACAGACAGCTAAGTACCTCCATGCAGATTTAATCTCTCTGTGATATTTTTGTCCCAAGGTGCTGTCCAGTACTTAGAAAACTGGTCATAGGTTATAAGAATAATATTGTTTAGAAGGACTTCTGCACTTTGGAAAGTTTTACTAGTAATTGTTGTAAAATGACTATATTGGTTAGGAATATGTTTTTACTTTCTGATATGTAAAACAGACCATGAAATTAATATTCAGACACAGTAGAGTAGTCCTTTTCATTACTTAAATGGGCTTAATTGGAGTTATAGCAATTTTAGATGGCATACTAGCAGCACTATATAAATTAGGTATGTGTTCCTATGAATAATACAGCCATTATCCAATTCCCCTTCTTCTTAATTTCATTCTCCTTCTTAAAAGAAGTTAAAGCTTTTCTCACCTACTTAATACAAATGATATTTTGCTCTTAGGAAGGAAATAATAGAAGGACAAATGGTGCCAAACTGTAAGACAACATCAAGAAAGTCAGTAGGGGCAGCAGTACAAGTCTTTCTGTCTTTTGTGGTAAAATGTGCCTTGGATTTGACCGTGGTTTCAGCATGACAAGAAGACTGTAATGTGCCATGACCTGCTACATTTAGCAGACAATGGCAAGATTTGGAGTCAGCAATAAAACCTTTTTGTTGCTCTTTCTATTCATGCTCACATCTACTCCTGTTCTTGCTTTCCTTTGTGACTGAGCAAAAGGCATCTGAACATATCCCCTCCTGTGCATCTGTTGGATAAATACTTTCTGAAACAGTGGCACAGCTCCCATGATACTACATTTACTAAAGTATTTGTCTCTGCCTGTCAATATTGTGTTACATGGTGAGTTGGACTCTGTTAGCAACTTTGAGAGAAAGGAGATGCATCCTTAAGGTCAACTAAAATTTTTGCAGTTGGATGTTAGTGATTCCATAAATGTTGCTCAGTTAGCAGATTTTCCAGAAGATGGGGAACCCAGACAGAAGTCTAGATGATGGGGTCACTTGCAGATGGAAATGTCACTGAATTAAATCTACTTCTAGTAGCTGTTCACTTAGTATTTTTAATTGATGATCCAGTATCCCTTACCAGAGCAGTACTTATTTTCCATGAAAAAGTCCCTATTTCTTGGACTTTAGAGGGCCCATCAAAATATTCCATTTCCTCAAGTGAAATTATTTTCTACTTTCTTATCCTTCAGCAAAAGCTTGAAGCAATTCTATTAAAATAAGAAATTTCCCTTAAAAACTTCGTATCTGGAACAACTGGCATTTTAACTTTTAATTTGTATTTAATATTTTATCCAGCTTCCCAAGATGCAGGGGAAGATTTTAGGACCCAAATGAGAATTTGGTTTGCAAAGCCTCTCAGCTTTTACTGGAACTTGAATGTTTCTGTCTTTGAACCTTTTAAATATCCTCTCATAACAAAGATGCTGAGTAAGCATATTCTTTCAGCGTGATTGAGAGCCTGATTTTAGGGTCAGAGTTAGTTTTTTAATGGCTGTTTTAGCATTTTTTGGTACTCTCCACACTCATAGTTATTCAGAAATGTGCATGAAATGGAAATGGATTTGAATATTTATCTTGCTTCCCTTTCCTATTACTTGCCATGCTTTTTATAGGCTTAATTTTTCCTTCAGTATTTATGATACATTCTGTCTAACTTCAATTCTGAGTGGTAGTTGTAACTGAGACTTAATGAAGTTTTTTGATGGTGAATATAGATGTATTCAAATAAAACATTTTATTATAACATATTCCAAAACTAACCAGCGGTATTAATTGCACTGTTAGAGATTCAAGCAGCAAACTGAATTTTTAGTTTATATAGCCTTACCACAAGATCTAAGTAAATCATTGATAGAAAAGAAATGAATAAAGTACCCGAAGTTTCACCTCAAGGCTTTTGTGGCAACATTTTTATGTTTTCTTTCCTATATTTAGTTGAACTTGTTCATAGATATTCTTTCCTGTATACACTTGAAGTTGTTCACAGACATTTTTAATGAATATTTCTAAGAGTATTTTCTTGATCAGCGAGTTTTTCTGAGCAGTTGATTGCAAGTAATTGGCAATCAAAATGCAAGCTGTGCTGATTCATTTTTATTAGACACATCACTTATAACAAGGTATTGTTTCTCTCCCTAGATGGAAGTTCCAGTTCAGGAGAATATTAGAGATTTCAAAAGGACTTCAGAAAATACTTAAAGGTAAGTATGCTCCTCAGCACTTTACTGAGTCCAGAGTATAATGAGAGTAATTCTTTAAAGTAAGTTTCTGCTATGCATAGTTGTGTTTATGAGGTTCTGGGGTTTTTTTGGGTTTGGTTTTTTTTTTTTTTTTTTTTTTTTTTTTTTTTTTTTTTTTTTTCTGTCTATGTTCTCTGATGTTAAATTAAAACTTGCTGCTTCCATAACATCCCTGCCAGGAAATTCACTTGCCAGAAGTATCCATAGAGAGGGAGCAGAAAAAGAATGTGAATGCAACCACAGAAAATGCTGGTTTTATTTGAGTGAATAGTCAGGGGAAGAGGAGGTGCAATTCCAGTCTAATTACAGTCTAAACAATGTATGTCATCCATGGAACTAAAGGATTTAGAATAAAGACTTTTTTTGTGTACATTATCTAACCACCCAAATATGGAATGAATTTGATCACTCTTTTTTTGTTTTTTTTCCCTACAAATAGTCATACAAGACAAACAGACATTTTATAGTCTCAGGTTCTTCTCCTTCCCATCAGAACAAGAAATTTTAAAAAGCAGTAGGATTGAATCAAATGTACGTACACGTATTGACAGATATGACCATCTCCCTTCCATGCTCTCTGGTTTTGTCATGTAATTTAAGGAATGTAATCCACAGCACTGACAATGACTTTTGTCATGTAGCCTTGAAAGATATTTTGTCATACCTCATTAAACTCTCATTACCAGCCAGGGTCTGGTCATGGAGGTATGAGTACAGGTAATGAAAGTTCACTGTAGGGTCAGAGCTTGAAGATGGGGATTGAATTTCTTCTGCCACCTGCCAGGGGATAGATCTACTGTGCTGGGTGTTGTGAAAAGAGAAGGACATGTGGTGGACCTTTTTTCTGGACAGCACAGGGTAGGATCTGCCCAAGCTCAAGGCTGTGTTTAGGTTTCTAACCCGTGGATTGGCAGTTCAGGCTACCATCTTCAGCTGAACTTGACAGCAACTTACCTCAGTCCCATAAAGAATATTTCTTCATTTAAAATATGTCTAAAAAGACTAATTTCAAGAATTGTACACACACATGATTTTCAGCGAGCTTTGCTATAACTCATACCGTGTATTAGAAATCTATTCTTATTTTGGATGGTTTTCTCAGTTATCACTGGCTAGTGAATTTTTTTACCGAATGTCTGGTTATTACGTGTATAGTGTGTGAATGATACATATTTTCATAATAGCTGGAGATGTATTTGCAGTAGTGTGAAGTTTCACTTGCAGAGTTTGAAATTGTAATCTACAAGCTGTTCCTTAATTTAGACAAAGCAACCATACCAAACACAAATATTAACCATTGTATCTTTCAGTGATACTTTAATGTAATAATGAAAGATTTGAAAGTAAATCACCAAAGCTATAAAACTAGTATATTCATGTCCCACGCTGATCATAACACAGCTTGTTTACTAAGGAAAAGTGAAGTCTTGCTTACCTGGCAGAAAGCAAGGAAAAAATAGTTTCTCTTTGTTATTTAACAGGTATGTCTGTGCAGACTTTATAAGCACAAACACATCAAGTACATCAAAAAACTGGTTTTACTTTCCAATCAGTGTTACCTGATAGGAGTACAAGGATGGATTTTGATTCATCATATAAAAAAATTCAGCTATACATTCTTCAGTGCAAAGCATTGTGGCTAGGTACACAAATAGGTGTCACTTGCAAAGACACCTAAATATAGATGGATGTGAAACAGTGTGAGGACTTTACAGCTTGTTCTCTGCAAGAATACGAAGAAGGAAGAAAAGCCAGTGAGAGTGCCAGCAGTGCATGAATATTGCCAGCCTATTGTGAACCCACCTCCCCAGCTTACTTCCCTGCCTAGCTCCTTCTGCATCTATTAGACCTCGTAGTGAGGCTGTGTATGTTAAACTATGATGTGTTTAAAGAATATGCATGTATGTTAAGAAAAGCAACTTTTACGAAGCTTTTTTTTAGGGGGAGGAGGAGGGCTGGAGAGAAGTATTTTGAAGTTACCTGGAAAGTTTAAGTTAAAAGCTTTGTGGGACTTCATATGTACTGGGACAAGACTTCCCCTGAAAATAGCAGGGGTTTAAGGAGCACAGCGACTCTTGGATGTCTGCCCCATAAGCACGGTTGCCAGGATTATTGGACATAAGCCAAGAATAGTCCTTGTTTACTAATGGTTGGTGCTTCAGGGATTGTTAATCTTTCCTGTGGTTTTCACACATAGCAGTTTGTGACAGAAAGGCACAGATTCCCCAAATGGTGCCTTTTGGGGTCTCGGTAGATGTCACGTCACAGCGGCCCAGAGCTCAGTATGGGCTAATTTCTCCTGGGAACATTACAGACTGAATCTGTAAACCTGTGTTGATTGTTGTTTCTGTGCTGCTCCCTTTTGTATCACAGTACAATGCCGACCCAGGAGTTCGTGGCATGATGACATGTACTAGACCTTGAAACAGCATAATACACTCAGTAACTCCAGAAAGTGGTTGTTCAGTAGCAGCAAATGAAGTTGGTCAGTCAGTGAGTCATCTACACAAGCACAAATTGTCATTGCATTAATTGCCATTATCTCTGGAAACCTATCAACTTGTCCAGCAAATGGCTTTTTAGAGGGCTTGGAGGGCCATCAAATTCAACTTGTTTTATACAGCTTTTGTAACTCACCTCGCTTAGGTCAACAGTGGGATTTGAACTGAGGAATTTCAGGGCATGTGTGAGCCATGAAAGGCCAAGGGTTGTTATTCTGAAGCAGAAACATAAGCGACTCAGGTCAGCCAACCAGTAGAGGAGGAGGGAGACCACACTTTCTGTGGTGTGGGCCGCAAAATACAGAAGTTGTAAAGCAGTGGGAAATCAGTGTGACACCTTTTCCCCCTTCGCACTATTCCCTGCTGGCTCAAACTCCTTCCTCAGTCAGAAGGGAAGTGGCCCATAGTTAGAGGTCCACAGATGTCACCTCTCTACACCAGTCAGTCCTTTCACTCTTCAGCAGATGGACTGGTATTTTGGTGAGGTGGACTTTAGCCTGTGAAACACGTGCAAATAACCTGTATTAGTGTATTAACCTGGCTGACCAGGTGGTGAAAGTCTCCATACTACTCTGCATTCCCTGAGAAGAGACTAATTTGACTAGGACTCCCTAGCTGGGGAGAGAAATGGCAGAAGGGGGATTACAGGAGACATTGAAATTAAGAGAAGTGTGAAGAGGATGAATGGAAATCTTTAGTTTGTGGCTTCTTGCCAAGTAAGCAGACATCAGGTTAAAGCAAATAAAAGGAAGGATTTCTCTACGCCAGGTGTAATTAAGCTGTGCATGCAACTTGATGCTTCAGGATGCTATGGAGTTGGCTTTAGAGAAGTTTGCTGTCAGTCTGTGACCAGTAAACATCACGATCCGCATGTAACCTCCTGTGGAGGAGATTTTTAAACTGTGCATGGCCATTATTAGGAGAAATATCTCTCTTAAACACAATCAGTGCTCTCATGTGCATTCCTGTGCTGGTTTTGGCTAGGGTAGAGTTAATTTTCTTCCTTGTAGTTAGTATGGGGCTATGTTTGGGATTTGTGCTGGAAACAGTGTTGATAACACAGGGATGTTTCAGTCACTGCTGAGCAGTGCTTGCACAGAGTCAAGGCCTTTCCTGCTCCTCACCCCACCCCACCAGCGAGCAGGCTGGGGGGGGCACAAGAAACTGGGAGGGGACACAGCTGGGACAGCTGACCCCAACTGACCAAAGGGATATCCCACACCATATGGCGTCATGCTCAGCATATAAAGCTGGGGGACGAAGAAGGAAAGGGGGAGATTCAGAGTGATGGCATTTTGTCTTCCCAAGTAACCAGTGCATGTGATGGAGCTCTGCTATCCTCAAGATGGCTGAACACCTGCCTGCTGGTGGGATGTAGTGAATGAATTCCTTGTTGTGCTTTTCTTGCGTGTGCGGCTTTTGCTTTGCCTATTAAACTGCCTTTATCTCAACCCACGAGTTTTCTTGCTTTTACCCTTCCAATTCTCTCCCCCATCCCACTGTGGGGGACTAAGTGAGCGGCTAAGTGCTAAGTGTGATGCTAAGTGTGGTGCTCAGTTGCCAGCTGGGGTTAAACAACGACAATTCCTAACCATCAGTAGTGGCTGTTGTCAGAGATGGAATCCTGGGTAGAATGCTTGGTCTAAATCTATATAGTTACTTCCATGCTTTTAAGCAGTTTTTGATGCATCTGTGAATTAAGACATGGGTTCTGCAGCTTGGTGCTTTGTAGCTTGAAGCTATCAGTACAGAACTCTCTAATGAGGTTAACTTACTTCTCAGCCAGTAGACTGGCTCTAGGCTTATTGGTGAGGAGTGGGACAAGTGATTTAAAGTACATCGTCCTAGAACTGTCTTCTCTGATCTTCAATGTGTACATCCTGTTGTTGTTGTAGCAGGATCTTCATGTGAAACTGAAAACACAGAATTTCATCTAAAGCTTTCGTTCTCCCAGAGTACTTTAAAGCAGGCATGATTTTATATTCACCACACAAAAACCTGATCCATTCAGTATTTCACTTGAGCATGTCATTTATTTTCAATCTCCCTCTGAGTAGAGAAAGGTACTACGATAATAAATGAAAACATAAATTCCCTTGAATTGCTGTTCTCTTGCTTTTATATTGCTGCTGAGATTTTTGCTAGCCTTGGTTTCTCATCCTGACCACCTTTCAGTCTATCCAGTGACATTTCTTAATGGTTCCAGTTGGCATTGAGAAGAGGAGAAAATCCTCTCTCAATTCCAAGGGGTTGATAAGGCTCTGCATCAGAATTCTTTCAAAACCAGATTTAATTCAGACTCAAGTTGATATTTCTGACTAGAGATAGTAAGAGAAAGCAGGCCCCCCTGCACAGCTGATTAGTTAACATGCTTGCCCACAGTTGCCAGACATAAAGATCTGCTTAATGTAACTGGGGACAAGGACTTGAAAATTTTTTTGAACTTTGTTGCAGTCTCTCTTGCTGTGTTTCTTCGTCATGGATGCGATGGATACTTAAATAACGATAGGGAGAAAGTGACTGATTCAATAGCTTGTGGCCATTCAGGAGGACTGCATTCAGCTGCATTTGTACTCCAGTGCATTTTTCTTCTTTGTCTCTCATATCCCAGGTAATTGCTTTCGGCTGTTTTGGAAAAGTGTGTTCAGCCTGCATGTTGCCTCACAATTTTTCCATGAAAGTTCTTGATATCCTCCTGTTTGTGGAACAGAACCAAACGTCAGAGCCTCAGTGTTTGTGATGAAATACAGTTTTGTTTCACAGATGGGCCTGCTGGTGCCATAGAAATTCTGGCAGCATGAAGCAACTGTTGTGACACAGCTTGACAGGAAAATAAATATGGGCCTTGGGCTTTCACCACTTTGAGCTCCTGGTAACAGGGGTCCAAGTGGCCGCTGCCTGACTGGTATGCTTGTATCCCTAAAACCTTACACCACTAACTCACAGCAAAGAGGCTTGACATCCAGTCAGTGCCTGTGACGAGACTAGCACGGAGCAAAGGCCTTTCAGATATAATCAGATGCTGTTATATCCCTTCTGTTTTTACCATTGCCATTCCAGTGAGCAGTTCTTTATTCTAGACAATGCAAATGGTGTATCGTTGCCATAGCTGTTAGTGCTACTTTGAGAAGGAAGAGCCAGCCTTAAATATTTGGTGCATAGCTCTTTCAGTGGGCAGTGCGCAGTTGAAAATTTCCTATTTAATCTCCTTTAATACAGTAACATGCCCATGTTTACTGTAAGTACTGAATGAGAAAGCTTGACTACTGATAGAGAAGTGCCGCTAGTAACTGCCAACAATGTTACATTGCTGTAATCCACAGTGCTGCAAGCAAGTGAGGTAAACAGGTGTGGTGGGTTGACCCTGACTAGTTGTCAAGTGCCCACCAAAGCCACTCTATCACTCCCCTTCTCAACTGGACAGGGGAGAGAAAATATAATGAAAAGCTTGTGGGTCGAGATAAGGACAGGGAGAAATCACTCAGCAATTACTGTCACAGGCAAAACAGACTTGACTTGGGGAAAATCAGTTTAACTTATTGCCAATTAAATCAGAGTAAGGTAATGAGATATAAAAGCTAAATCTTAAAACACCTTCCCCCTCCCCTCCCTTCTTCCCAGGCTCAACTTTACTCCCAAATTTTCTACCTCCTCCCTCCTCAGAGGCACAGGGGGATGGGGAATGGGGGTTGCAGTCAGTTCATCACATGTCGTCTCTGCTGCTCCTTCTTCCTCAGGGGGAGGACTCCTCACACCCCTCCCCTACTCCAGCATGGGGTCCCTCCCATGGGAGAGTTCTCCATGCAGTTCTCCAATGTGGGTCCTTCCCATGGGCTGCAGTTCTTCATGAACTGCTCCAGTGTGGGTCCCTTCCACGGGGTGCAGTCCTTCAGGAGCAGACTGCTCCAGCGTGGGTCCCACAGCAGGTCACAAGTCCTGCCAGCAAACCTGCTCCAGTGTGGACTCCTCTCTCCACAGGTCCTGCCAGGAGCCTGCTCCAGCGTGGGCTTCCCACGGGGTCACAGCCTCCTTCAGGCATCCACCTGCTCTGGTGTGGGGTCCTCCATGGGTGGCAGGTGGATATCTGCTCCACCATTAATCTCAGTGGTCTGCAGGGGGACAGCCTGCCTCACCATGGTCTTCATCACAGGCTGCAGGCGGATCTCTGCTCCAGCAGCTGGAGCACCTCCTCCCCCTCCTTCTTCACTGACCTTGGTGTCTGCAGAGTTGTTCCTCTCGCAGATTCTCACTCCAGCTGCAGTTTCGAGCCCTGTTATTTTTTTTCCCCCCTTCTTAAATATGTTATCCCACAGGCACTACCACTGTCACTGATTGGGTCAGCCTTGGCCAGCAGTGGGTCCATCTTGGAGCCAGCTTGCATTGGCTTTATTGGACATAGGGGAAGCTTCTAGCAGCTTCCCACAGAAGCCACCCTCGTAGCTCCCCTGCTACCAAACTCTTGCCATGCAATCCCAATACAACAGGCTTGTGCCATTGCTCATGAGGCAAGAGGAGAATAATGCTTTTAGTGGGTGTTTTTTTGGGAAGTTAAGATTCAAGTATTTTTTTAGATAAATGACTGTCCTTTTGCCATTTGAACTACATAGAGTGAATCAAATGACCATGTGTTATCCTTACCTTGCAAAGCTGAGTCAATCATGTTGAGTGCAAGAAGTGTGAGTCTTTGCAAGACTTAGGAGATACATTAGAAGTCTTTAGACCAAAAGGTCATATTCTGAATTAAGGGATGGAGCTGTATGCTCTTTATTTCTTAGCTTCTGAAGTTTCTGAAGTATTTTTCCTAGTAAATGACACTTTTCATACAACCAAGGTGCCCCTTGAGGGACAGCTCACAGTTAAATTCTGCTTATAAATTTTAATTAACCTTTATTTCAATAGATGCTGATTTCTACTAGGTCAACATATACTTAGGGAACAGTGAGAGGCCTCTATACAGTATGCTGCCTTATGCAGTACTCTTGATTAAGCACATAATTTCAATTACTGTCTATCTGGCTTTATCAAAAAGCTCTTCTAAGTGTTTATCTTTTTTTTTCAGCTTGCAGATGCCAGCAAAGTAGCACTGGAATTTTCATACCACACAATATTACCTGCAGAAAAGCATCACCATAAAAAAGCAGGGAGACAGCAATGTGTACACCAAGGGCTAGATTTAAGACAGGAAAGTATCTACATGTCTTATAGGCATGTAAATCCTTCTCAGGGTCTAAGCCAAACTCCCTAAGTCTTTTTAAAAGCCATTGGCTCCTTAAGGCCAGATTTTTAGCAGTATTTGTAAGAGAATGTTGGGGGACTGTGAATTTTGGTCAATTCAGCATTAAACACTTCCAGATACAGATATCTAGCTAGTCAGATTTTCAGAGGATTTTCATAATATTAGGTACTTAGGCTTTTTTCAAAATTCTACTACTGTCTGTATCTGCATCTTTAAGCCCCTAAATACTTCCTTAAATCCAGACCTAACATCTGTAGGCTGCATCTGAATGGTAGACTTCAGCATTAAAATTTTCCTGGTGAAACTAAATTAATGTCCTACTTCTCAGAAGTCAGAAGGAGCTAGTCAGAACTTCTGAAGGTCAGACTCCAATCACTAACATGCTTAGCTCCCTGAGGTTTGTTTTTTGAGGTTTGTTACTAAGTTTTTCTTGAATAAAACTTACCTGCTTTGAGGTGTTGCTGGTTACTAACATGGTAGAATTGGTAAGGCACAGTTAATAGAGCAGCTCTGGTTTCTCCTCTTGGGAGGGTGCTATACGGAATTGTTCAGAGGCTGGACAGTCATGGCTCTTTCCTCAGCACTGAGCAGGAAAAGTGGGCCTAGATACCTGCCCTGAGCAAAGAGTTTGGAAGAGCAGGTTTTGGAGGGAAGCAACCCCCTGGCTGAGTGCCCTAAGCACTGTGGTGATGGGAAACAGATGGGTTCATCTTCAATTGTGCTGTGTTGCCAAGCTCATGGACTGCTGTATGCAGCTCCTTCCTGAACAATCTGACTTGCAGAAAGCACGCTGAAGCATCTAACCTGGCCTGGCCAGGCAGCTTATCTCCTGATAATTGCCTCTCTACTCTTCTTGGAGCATAGGGCATCTCCTAGTTTCACAGCAGCTTATCCAAGTTAACCAATGGCTGCCACAATCATACTGCTGGAAAAATGGTTTGTGGTTTGTTGTTTGTTTTTTTTTTTTTTTTAATCTCTTTTTGTATTTTCTTTTATTTGATGCTCTGGAACAGGTCTGTCAGCACAAAGGAGTGTGAGGGGGCATGCTGCTCTGGGGAGTGAGGGCAAAGCTGAGGGTACGACCATGGCTGTCAGTAATTACAACAGATTGTGCTGCTTGGTTTCACACTTGGCTTCAGTTTGCATAGTTACAGCATGGGAAACAGCCCTGCATTGGTACCCCAGGCTGCTGATGGCAAGGAGGTGCAACGGGCCCAAAACCCACAGTCAGTAGCGGGAGAGCAGGGAATGGGCCCACGTGTTCAGGAGTCTTTAGTCTCTGCCCACTTTGCAGGCATCAGCTGAGGATGGCTACAAGCCTGGGAGTCATTTATGTATTACGGTGATAAAGGAGCATGAGGTTTAGGTGTGTATTAAACTTTTGGAGAAAAAATATGCGACTTCTCTTCTTCCTGATAGTGTGAGCGTGGTGATAAGCCCCAAGGGATCATACCATTCTCTGATAGTAGAATCCAAGATCCTCCCTCTGCTCCGAGGGCATTTCATTTCAGAGATATAAGGATAGTAATAAAAGCTTCCTCCCCACCCTCCTCCCAAAGCAATTCCTCAGCTCATAGCTGCCTGTCCAAAGCTACGTCAGTAATACTCCAGTATTCAGCCCAATAAAAATTTTGTCAAGGAAGCATAAAGTTTCTGTCAGATCTTTTCCATTAAAAATCATTTTTATAGCAGCGAGCTGTAACAAGCACGCAGCTATAGAGTGAAAGTGTGAAATGATGAGAAATTTGGACAGTGTTATCATCCAATGGGGACTCAGTGGCAGGCCACTTAGAATGCCTCTAGTGTATGGAGCGTGACAACCAGAATATTTTTCACAACAGATTATAATGTAAGAAATTTATTACAGATCTCAGAGGGGAATAGCCCACACCACTGGTTCTAGTCCTTCTTCCCAGATATATTACTCAGATAATATAAAGCCATAACTCCCTGTAAATTATTTATGAGCCTGTCCCACCTTAGTTTAAAAAATATTTCTGCCAGAGACTTGCAGGGTTAATATCTGTAGCCTTGTGTTTGATTTGCTGAAATGCACAGTTATTTCTGTAGTCAACGGGAGGTGTATAGCATTTACTTTGTCTGGTACAGTCATAGCTGGTTGTGAACTGATTAGCAACACGACATGTAACCATGACCAGAACATGTAGATCTAATTGTAGAAAGCTACTGTAGCCCAGGTGGAGTAAATTTATTCAGTGAAAGATTTTTAGTCGCTGACTAAAATGAATCTGATTCATAGGATATCTCTTTTAATCTTCCACGGTGGATCATGACACCAAGAGCATCGTGACATGAACCAAACTTGACATTCATCAGATTAATTCCTCATTTTCTATCCAGAAGTCAGGAATGTTGATAATTTGTAGCATATCTGTAGCAGAGAGCAATGCCCGTGTAATAGACAATATATGTCAACTAGCAGTTCTGTGGGTGATAATGCATTCGTGAAACAGCACACTGTTCAAAAAGTGACTTAATATAAGTAGTCTGAGATAGTGGCTTCCGTTGTGAATGCAGAGGGTTACCACAAATGATGTGTGAGTTAAAGAATGAGTGCATTCTGATCTGCACCAAAATTTAAGCTGTTGTAAACTAGCAAAAAATGCTGGAAAAGTAGCAGATTTTTACAGTTAATAAAAATGAAAACCTTATGGGAAGTGCAGAATTAATCATGGAAGACTTACTTGACCATGTGCTTCAAGGTTAAAGAAATTATTTGGGATAAGATGGAGGGTTTTTAGCAGAAGATAAATTTAGCCACCCCAGCCTGAAGTAGTATTCCTGCACTTCCCTCCAAGCACCTTGTGACTAGTCATTATCAGACACAAGATGATGGGCTTGAAGGCACACTGGTCTTACCCAATCTATTGTTTCATCTGTAAGCTACTTTCAAACAGTTTTGTACCTCATTTATTAGTCATAGATTATAAGGAAGGGACCAGAATGACAAGGCAGACAAACACCCCATTTATCAACATGCTCTCCTAGGGTCCCTCTTTCTTTTTATTGCAAGAAAATAGCTGCAAATGTTCATCCTTTGCATTTTCAGTGAGGCTTCATGGGTGCACTGACTTGGTAGCTCGCGTTGTTCCAGAAGCAATGCGTACCCTCATGTGCAGCAGTGGTGTGGCAGTACCAGTGCTGCGGAGCTGAGCAATGGTTACAAGGCTTCTAATTACCTCTCCTGTGAAAGAAAGTAATGCTGTGAAAATCATGTCAATGCTGCACAGGTAAGTGAAGAGTAAAATTAATAAATCGAAGCTTTTATCTCCAACAAAGTTTTGCTTTTACTTCTGTGGTAACTTGTAAGTCATAGTATCATTTGTTTGGAAAACTGAAAGAAAGTGATAAATCAAAGACCTGTCCCAGAGTGAACGTTCAAAGTGAAGGATGTCAGTACAGTCCAAACCATCACTGCATGTGCCTTCTAGGTGATTTGATAGCCGGCAGCTAGCTAGACTCTTTTCACATCCTGTGGGTTCATTTTCCTGTGTCATCTGAACCTACCCCTTTCTGTGCTGCAACAGTCTACCATTTGTTGTCACATTCTGGGTTACAGGACCCTAAAAGCCCCACTGCTACTGAGGTGCTGATGGGAGAAAGCAATGCCTGAGCAAGGTGTGCGTTTCTGGGACTGGCGTGTTGTATCAGCTCACTTGCCCAAATGGTGATGTGTGACCTAGTTAGTAGTAGATTTTACTGGGTTAAAAAGCAGTGCTACCCAAAACAATTTCTGGTATGATGTAGGATTCTTTGTTGTGGTGTGAAAGAAGAAAATAAGTATCCTAAGTGACTTGCACTAACAATAAAATTAAAGGAAGGAGTGATAAAGCAAGATATGGGTAACTCCACAGCACCTTAAGGTGAACAGAGTTACTGGTTGGAGGAGGTTATCTGATTGGAGGAGTTAGCTTGTGTTGCGGTATGCTTAGGAGAAAGTGGCTGACAAATCTTTTTGGCATGGTTCATTACAGAGGGATTGTGTCTTGGTAAGATGTGAAACAGCTATATATATTCTGTGTCAGTCTGTGCATCAACAAACATAGTTGATACAAAATGTAGGATATATGAATGATATCCAGGGTAGGAGATGTTCAACAGTAAATGGGCCAATGAGTTATGTAAATAAAGGAAATTTTCTTTTTATTCGGACAAGTTGAATTGTTACTGTTTTGCTAGTCAACTACAGAAGAAGGTGACCAGCTTAATAAAGAGGTGATTTTTACCTGTGGAAAGGAAACCTTGTTCATTTTCATTAGAAAGAATGGACAGACTCTCCTGTGAATGAGAAAGGGCTAAAATGAGTGCAGCCTGTATCCCTAAAACTATCTTGATCCCTTAGGGAAGAAGAGAGGAGAGATTGATTAGGAGGGCTACAGTGCTCCCAGCAAAAGGGGTGTAGTTAAGAGAGCTCCTTCCAGATATTAACCAAAGCATCATGTAGTCATATGTGAGGACATACGTCTGGCAGGCCAGCTATTGGGGCAGGACAACAAATCAGTTGTTAAGGGAGAGAGAGAAACTCTGTTGATTTAATCATAGTATAAAAAGGTTGAGTGTGGTCATTCTTTCATCACTGATGTCCTTTGCAATTATCTAGTTGAGTTTAGTGCAACTCTGACTGGACAAGATATTTCTCTTGGCTTTGCCAGAACTGTAAAAGGGTCCATCCACAAGCATACAGCACTCCTCCTTTTCACCTAAAAAGGCAAGGTGGAATCAGGTCAGGGAGAAAGAGGAGGCAGAAGTCTCTCTCTAACATACTCTCAAAATATGGTGGTGCTTGCTTAAAACTGCTTGGCAAGGATCTTAAACCAGAATAAATGTTCAAGTCATGTTGTAGGACTTAAGCATCCATCTGTGCTTTTCCTCAATCAGGTCAGCACACTTACTGCTGAAAGTGGGGCTGAGGCCTCAAACTAGAAAGAAATTGGGTTTTGTGCCCTCTTCTAAAGGAAGGTTTGAACAAAAGAGTTTATTTTTACTGTAAATTGTGTTGTTTGATTTTACATCCTGATCTGTTGACAGTTTCATCACTTGAACTTCTTGATTTATTGGCTTGTTCTTAATTGTAACCTTAATGTGATCATCACATTGTACCATCTTTAATTACCTTGGTAAAATTGTAGTATATTAGCTCAGTGATGTGCTAACTTAAGTGCTTCTTTGCTTGCTCATCTTCTTCAAGAAAATTCATTTTAAAAAGTCAACAGAACAGGTTTCATCTGTCAAACTTTGCAGCATGGATGTTGCATTCAGTGGGCACAAATAACCTTCAGTAAAGATTGCAAGTCAGTGATTTCTGAGACCACCTTAATACTCAAGCCTCTGGGCCTGACCGACTAAGAGAAAAAGCATCTCTGTACCAGAAATTGTAGAGTGAGACAAAGAAAACAAGCCATTCCTTAAAGAGATTTAGCAAACAGAACACCTACAGAACTGCCCACATTGTGGGCACAGGGTGACTTGTATGGATTTAGGGCCCTGTCCTAGAGTCAGTGAAGGCAAGGAGTATGACCATTTCAGTAAATAATTTACAAGGCTTCAGAAATCAAGACGTAGTTCATTATGATCCTACAAGCAACTTACAAGTTTTATCCCACTGTATGTTGCTTCTGTTATGGGCGGAGTCCTGGAGAAGGATTTGTGGGAGCCATTGCCTGGACCCCCATATTCCTTCTCCTGTCTGAAGATGCTTGAATAAAGCTGCACTGGCTGCTGCCACAGCAGGGTAGATGGGTCAGCTGTGGGTGGCAAGATAGTCCCTCTCAGCTTGGTGCTGCTGAGAAAATGAGGGGAAGGATGGGAAAGAGGATACTGCTTGGCAGTGGGAGGCAAAAGATGATGCTATTGAGAGGACAAAGGTACGTTTATGCCTTAGGGTGGCTGAAGGGATCCCAAAAACTGGATGCCACCAGTTTGACCAACAAGATGCATTTTCTCAGTAGGCAGCTGTCTGCTCCACCCGTGTGTGCTGTTAATCACTCTGACACTGCCCAGAAGTCTATACAAGTTACTTTGCTTTCTGGTACATAAGATAGATCAGTTACATCTAGCATGGGTATCTCTAGAGCCAGAGAAACAGCCACAAGGAATTTTTGAGAGGGGCCTTATGAAGCCATGAAAAGCTACTTAGCTGAATGCATGAACCCACAAATACAAGCGGACAACTATGCATCTGCTTTGTATAAGCTGCCAATATCAACCATTTCAAATGGATATGGGATGAGAGGCATCATTGCTCTTTCACAAATGGACACTAAGGCCACTCAAAATCAATAATAAGAAAGAGATAAAAAGCAACTCTTAGAGAAAATACAGTTGAAACTGCTCCAGAATTTAAGGTTTGACCAACCACTTCTGTAGTGATTGTGTGTACAGTATTTCAGCTTGCACTGCTGCAAAAGCAGTTGCAAAAAATACCTGGGTTTTGTGTTCCTTTGTGTTTTCAAACTCCCTGCCCTAACATAAACCTCAAAGACAGGGCAACACAGTTACAAAGGAGAAAGTAGTAGCTTATCCAGAAATGGGCACTGAGATACAAAGTTCTAGTTTGAACACTAGAAACAGTTTTCTTTGTATTTGTCAGCTCTTTGTATTTTCAACAGCAGCATGATCCACTGCAAGGATTTATAGCAGTGTTCCATTAATATTTGTCTTTTCCTATAAACAAAGCTCAAGCTTTTGTATGCTTATGGGTAGCTGCACAGTTTGTTTTTTTGTTTTTGGTTTTTTTTTAATGAGCTCACATTTGTATGTAAAAACATTGTCTGAATTTTTGGATGATCACTTTTTATCCTCATGCTTATGGGAAAATGCATGTGTTAAAACAACTTTCAGCCTTTATACCAAAATACCTGTGGAGAAGATATCACTGACAGTGGCATGTTGTGCATATTTTCTATGCAAGTTTTCCACACTTCATGATTTTCATAACTTATTTTGGATTCCTTGATAATGGTGAGTAGCTTTCTTGCAGTATGGCACCTAAAAGTAGACACAGTGCTAAAACTAGTGCAGAGCGGGGGAGGAGGATGAGGTTTTGTACCATATAGACTTGCCTCCTTTTTCTATGTCTTAGACATTTGCTTTTTCACAACAGCATTTTATTCTTGACATGCTCAGCTTGTGATCTAATCTGTGCTTATTAGAGGGCATTTTACACATGCACAGAAGGCAGACTGAGGGAGGGGGAGAGCCTTTGCCAGTACTTAGAACTTGAAGTTATTTACCCAAAGTGGAATTTGTGTACAGCAGTCACTCTCTAGGCCAGATTTTGAATCTGTCACTCCAACCATAAATCATATATTCACAGGAGTGGAAAATTCAAATAGGCACCTGCTGTCTAATGGAAAATGTTTTTCATTCCTGCTCTAAACAACATTGTTTGTAGCTTTTCATCAACTTAGAGTGAATAAGTTCAAGCTCTATTAAAGCCTTAGCAGAATTTGAG